>JANAVB010009857.1:0-20000 GCA_029216955.1 Iris pallida
GAGGGAGGATTAGGGGGCGGCTGTGAGTTTTAGTAAAGGGAGAGAATGCTAGGGTTAGATGTTTGGGAGGGTAGTTATATGAACAAGAAATAATAATAATGGTGATAACAATAACAATAATAGGAATAATCCTAAAATAAAAATAACAAATTCCACCAAGGCCAAATCAAAATCTAGAATTTAGATAAAAGTTTTAAACAAGTATGAAATTTAAAAATGCACTCAAAATACGAAATACAGTCATATACCTATTTTAAAAATAGGTATTTGATAACCTCTATCACCATCGATCGTTCAATCCAAGCCATGGTGAACTCCTTGTTTTGATTCGATCACCAAATATTCGATGGAAGGTCTCTGAGAAGTTTCTTTTCTCTGGCCAGTCGACGTTCTTCTTTTATCGTCAACTTTTGTGTCAAGATAAGATTTAGCAGGTGAGTGCAGAGTGCTACACCCAAACTTGGTTTTAATTCTATTCTAAATCTTGAATACTAGGTGTTCGAATAATTGATTATAAGTAATCATTTCCCTGACAGAAGGTTCGAATCGAATCATTTCTAGCATTTGATTTCGATAAGCGTAATTATTTGACTGGTTCTCCGTCATCTCTGGCAACTACAGTTCATTCCGGTAATCCTCATCAAATGATAGTGTGGACACACACAAAAGAAGAAGAAATGTTGTCTTTTTTTTATTGGCGCAAGGTACCACAAATCGAGTACACCTGAGAGATCCTGCGTTGAGGATCCCCAAGTACAAAAAAAGGAATTCTAGGGAATGGGACGATGGAGATCGAGCGGGAGTTGCTCCTTTACTCCATTGACACTCTGATTACAAAAGTGGAAGAAAATCTAAGAAAATTGCTAACTCTCGGCTCACTGGCAAGAAGTGCAGCAATTTGGCTCTTGAAAGAGGTGAAGGTAGTGGCAGCCATGGCGGTGGGGACAATAGCTTCGGCCAGGATGTGTGGTCAAGAGAGAGTGAGGGAGAGAGGGAGTGGAAGCTCGGTACAGGGGAGAGGGAGTGAACGAGAGAGAGAGAGAGAGAGAGAGAGAGAGAGAGAAAGAGAGATGAGTTATAAAGGGAGAGCTCAGGAGAGGGGAGTGTTCCAGAGAGGATCGGGAGAGAGAAAGAGTTTGGGGGAAAAGTGAGAGCTGAGAGAGAGACGAGGGAGGATTAGGGGGGCGGCTGTGAGTTTTAGTAAAGGGAGAGAAAATGCTAGGGTTAGATGTTTGGGAGGGTAGTTATAAGAACAAGAAAATAATAATAATGGTGATAACAATAACAATAATAGGAATAATCCTAAAATAAAAATAACAAATTCCACCAAGGCCAAATCAAAATCTAGAATTTAAATAAAAATTTTAAACAAGTACGAAATTTAAAATTGTACTCAAAATACGAAATACAGTCATATACCTATTTTAAAAATAGGGATTTGATTACCTCTATCACCATCGATCGTTCAATCCAATCCATGGTGAACTCCTTGTTTTGATTCGATCACCAAATATTCGATGGAAGGTCTCTGAGAAGTTTCTTTTCTCTGGCCATTCGACGTTCTTCTTTTGTCGTCAACTTTCGTATCAAGATGAGATTTAGCAGGTCAGTGCAGAGTGCTACTCCCAAACTTGGTTTTAATTCTATTGTAAATCTTGAATACTATGTGTTCGAATAATTGATTCTAAGTAATCATTTCCCTGACAGAAGGTTCGAATCGAATCATTTCTAGCATTTGATTTCGATAAGCATAATTATTTGACTGGTTCTCCGTCATCTCTGGCAACTACAGTTCATTCCGGTAATCCTCATCAAATGATAGTATGGACACACACAAAAAGAAGAAAAAATGTTGTCTTTTTTTATTGGCGCAAGGCACCACAAATCGAGTACACCTGAGAGATTCTGCGTTGAGGATCCCCGAGTACAAAAAAAGGAATTCTAGGGAATGGGACGATGGAGATCGAGCGGCAGTTGCTCATTTACTCCGTTAACACTCTGATTACAAAAGTAGAAGAAAACCTAAGAAAATTGCTAACTCTCGGCTCACTGGCAAGAAGTGCAGCAATTTGGCTCTTGAAAATGCTCTCTGTTTCGTATTTTGAAGAGGGATGAGACGCTTTTTATAGTCGTTCTTGAGCTGGAATGATGTTATGCGCCCACATGAGAAAACACACTGGTTTTCATGTAGGTGCATAGTCATGCCTTGGGAGCATAGGGTGTAGGCATATGCAGGCTACGAGATCGTGGGTTGGTCGCGGTGTTGACGTGGTCGCATGCTTCGGTGCATGACTGCTCGTGGAGACTGACGTGGCCGTACGCTTTGGTACACGTTTTGATCATGGCTTTGATCGAGTCAGGCTTTGGACGCATAGCCCTGTTTCAGGCTATGCGCCCTCCTTCACAGGGTGGCTTGGGCGCATATAGTTTCACAGGATGACTTAGGCGCATAGAGCTTCACAGGGTGACTTGGGCGCATAAAGCTTCACTGGGTGACTTGGGCGCATGCGAGTTCACTTGGGTGCATATGTCCTCGTTGTCTTGGGCATATAAGGCTTTATTGCTAAAATTTTCATACTTCTACAAGACCCCTTCAAATTTTTCGATACTTGAACGAGTTCAAAATACTTTGAAAGAAGCATGGACCGTCTTCTCGTGATGCAGTGGTCGCATAGCACGCCTCTCTCTTTGGGCGCATAGCGTTTGACCAGCCTGTCAGAGAGATGACTGTTGAGATCTTCTTCGAAAATCTGAACTGACAGATTCATCGAGGTGGAATTTGAAGAGGTCCATCCTTCATACGTCGTCCCCATCAGCAAGTGGTAGTCGTATAGTATGCAAGAGGCTTGATCTTCACGTGGGCACATAGGCCATTCTGGGCGCATACTGTGTAATAGGCGCCCTCCTTCACAGGGTAGCTTAGGTGCATATAGTTTCACAGGATGACTTAGGCGCATAGAGCTTCACAGGGTGACTTGGGCGCATGCGAGTTCACTTGGGCGCATATGTCCTCGTTGGCTTGGGTGCATAATTTTATGCTTCTACAAGATCTCCTTCAAAGTTTTCGATACTTGAACGACTTCGAAATGCTTTGAAAGAAGCATGGACCGTCTTCTCGTGATGCAGTGGGCGCATAGCACGCCTCTCTCTTTGGGTGCATAGCATTTGGCCAGCCTATCAGAGAGATGACTGTTGAGATCTTCCTCGAAAATCTGAACTGACAGATTCATCGGGATAGAATTTGAAGAGGTCCATCCTTCATACGTCGTCCACATCAGCAAGTGGTAGTCGTATAGTGTGCAAGAGGCTTGATCTTCACGTAGGCGCATAGGCCATTGTGGGCGCATACTGCGCAATAGGCGCATAGGCACATAGAAAATAGTGGGCGCAGAGGAAGTATCCCATGCCTATAAATAGGCTCTGAAGGAGAGAGAAAGTTCATTATTCTCCTCTTTTAGAACTTTTAAAAGACTCTTCTTCTCATTTCTTAACGAATCATGTCTCCCAAGGTCGCCAAGAAATCTGCGAAGGGCAAGGGGGCTGCGCCGAGTGGTTCTCCTCCTGCGGCAGCGTCCTCACCAGTCTAGGACCTGATTCTGGGTGAGGCCACGCCTCAAAAACAAATTCTCGAGCGTTAATTTGCGACGTTCAGACTTTTTTTCTGCCTGGGCGCATGCGCCTAAGGCAACATACTTCTGTGGGCATTCTTATGCGATCACAGAAGTCATGCGCCAACACTGTGGTGTGCTATGCGCCCACATGTTGCCATGTTATGCACCTACATGCTGTTTGCATGTTATGCGCCCATGTACTACTGTATGTTTATGCGCCCACATGTTTGTCTTGGGCGCATAGTCCTTTGGGCGCATAGCCCTTTGGGCGCATAAGAGCCCTTCAGCACTTAGTTTTTCCTACGGTTTTTGAGTCTGACTTTCTCTTTTGTCCTTGCAGTAAATATGTTTGTCCCGGAGCTTAAGGAAATCCCTTTCGGCTCTGCCTATCAAGTCATCAGTACTAGTCTCATAAGAATATGATCAACAAGGTTCAAGCCACGATCAGTCAAAACCAGCCTACGGAATGGACACTTGCCATACTTGAACAGGATAAGACCTTCTTGAGGCAGATGATTAATGATGAGAAGTTCGTGCGTGGAGGGGCACGTCGTTTCAAGAAGCCGTACTTCTTGTTTGGTGATAGTGTGGGGTTTGAAGATGGCGAGACCATACGCTTGAGAAACCCAATGGTGATTTGTCCGAACAATCAGAGAATATGGCTATCGTCGATGGAGCGTCAATATCCTTTGTCTACTTTTACTGTCTTGGCCGTGCGGCGACAGATGAAGTGGGAGATGACTCCTGAGATCCCCGGGGTTATCTCTGGAAGAATATAGTTCGACTCAGGCGATCGAATGAAGGACACTTTCAAGTGTGTCCGGGGCTCTGCATCCTATTCTACGAGAGGATTGCAACCTGGTACCGTAATGAACGACATTCCGACTAACCTCTATCCTTATGCTGCCGACACGCTTTGAAATTTGATGATGACGGGGGAGGTGTCGTATCCCGCAGGGAAGATGCGGGTGGAAGGCTGGAGATATCCATCATCATTCTGGAGCAATCTCACTGGCTGGGTGGTTTCTACATATGAAGCTACCCTGAAGACTGTTGGCCTTTATTATGATATTAGGGCCACTCCATATGGTGTAAGGGTCAACTGGCCAATGTTTGTCTCTTTGGCAGAGTTATATAACCTTCACACATGTACCTTCTTTACTCCGGGTGGGGAGATGGGATTGGCTCTCCACGAGATATAGGAAGTGTCGAAGCTTCCTTGGGGGACAGAGCCCTATGAAGAGTACGTGCCTTGTGATGAAGAGATCCGAGATCTGGAGAATGAAAACTCCGAGATGATTGATGTATACAAGGAATTGCTTTGCCACCTCCTTATCTGTCATAGGATTAATAAGAAAGGGAGGACCGAAAACAATCCCCACACGAGAGCTTGGATGGGCTACATTTTCGTTCAAGGAGAAGGAGAAGATTTGACCTCTTTCTCGATCTTAAAACCTATGACCATGTTCGATATAGAAGCCCGGATGATGGATTATGAGATGGTGGATACTGAGGACAGCGATGATCTTGAGTCCCCGACCGGCCATTACTTCAGTCAAGCTGAATATCCGTTATCAGTGAAAGCTGTGCTGGCAGCTTTCTTAATGACTTGACTTCGTGACTGCATAGTCCCCGGAGGTTCAGGGTCCATTGAGAAAATAAGCCGGGGTATAATACTTCCGGCTGTGAAGCTGGTGTTCGTACACCGTCTTGCATTGCTTCCCGCGATGGTCTGTGCCACTGGACGAGGTCTGTGGGACTTTGTTAGGAATGCGGTGACTTCTGACGGCAGGGCCAACTTCGTTCGGACCGAACTTCTGTATAATTTCCTGATGGGGTGGCTGTTACTGCATTGTCCTACCCTGAAGAATGCTGGGCTGGTGGCGGATTCTTTGGCGAGAGACACCTTTCTTCGTAGATTTTGTGATACAGATTGGACCGTCATCGGTGTACCCGCCTGCAGAAAGGCTTAGGCTTCTTGCAGAACTATGAGTTCTTCAGAGTATTCCCTCCTTTCGACAGCAGTAATACATGAGATATCTTAGTGGATGAGGGATTTTATGCCACTAGTTTGACTGGTGGGGGCGTTTTACTGGGTCCAATCTATTAGACCATCACATCTGGTGCTTCGAAATAGGAATCATGCTTATCTGGAGCCATATCTGCCGAGCCGTTTCGCATGGCAGTTTGGCTACAACCAGCTCCTTTTGGGAAATGCTAGCCCGCATTTGGAGTCGATAGGCAGCTTAATTGACAGGGCGCACGCTTGGTTGTACTACAATACTGGGTGCACGGGGGCAGTCTTCACTCTGCCCTTGGATAAGCCTGAGACCCATTTGTGCTATGCTGCCGCCAAATTTTATGTTCAGATCAATACTTTTTTATCCCCTGTATGATCGTGAACAAAGCTTGATATTGGGGACTCAGTTTGGCCCTCTTCCTGCGAAAAGGGCACCGAAGGGCCGTAGGAAGGAGAGTGTTGTTCCTACTGTAAAGCCAGCCATAATATTGCGGCCAAAAGCTATCCTTAGTGAGCCAAAAGTAACTCCGAAGGAGGACACGAAAGATGATAATTCTTCTCCTCTCAATCCTGCTCAGAAGAGGAAAGCTTCAACTGAATTGGCCCAGGAGCCAAATTTAAAAAGGAAGAAGAAAATTGTCGCCCTGAGGAGAGCCAAGGAAGTTGGTGATGGCTCACCTCCCTTAAGGAGGTCCTTCCGGCAAACTGGAAGAGGAGGAACAGCGTCGCGGGCCGTTACTATTCAGGAGGTAGATCCCTTTCTAGACTCCATAGCCGTTCTGGTCAAGCCTTTAGAAGCTTTCTCACCCTTGTATTTTTCCTTTGCACAGGACCCTGGATTTGAAGCTGAGCCTCGTCTGAGGAGGTGGACGTGACAACGGTGTCCCCTGATCGTCCTCGACCGTTGGATGAGGGCGGATCTTCTTCAGCTGTATGACCTTAGCGATGGGGTGATCAGGGCGAAGGCCCAGACCATGACGACGATCAGAAGATCAGTCCCTCATACGACATATCAGTGGGGGATATGTCTACAATAGGAGCTGCGATGAAAGAGTTAGACGAGAATCAAGTCCAATCGGCTCATCCTCCTGCGGGTATGTCATCTTTGTGCCTCTCTTCGGATAAGATTTTTTGACTCCGATTTTGCGTGCTCCTCGTAAGGTTGACCACGACTGTATATTCCCTTGTAGACAAGGAGAAGGGACCACTCGCGAAGATAGCTCCAGGCATTAGGGAAGGATCAGAGGTTGTCCCTGGCTCCTCTAAATTTGTTGGTTCATAGGGACCCGTTAGTGAGCCGATTTCGGCTACAGAAGGAGAGGTTGAACAGCCTGTTGAGGGGGCTATTGCTGAATCTGTTCCTGGTCCAGCTGGGATTGTGGAAGAAATTAGGCCTGATGCCGTTCAGGGCCTTGATATTGTTCTTCTTGAACAGTCTGGGCCTGCTCTTGGTTTCCCTAAATCCAAGACTGATGGCGTAGCCCAGGCTTGAGTTGAGCAAGTCGAAGGTACGAAATTACAACTCTTTTATATTTCCCTCCCTCTTTTTTGGTTACTGATGTATTTTTTTTGTCAGGTTCGGCTTCTTGTCAGGTATCCCTTCCTAGAGCAGAAGAAACTCTACAAGCCTCCTCTCCGACGACATCCACTGAAGATGAGGAGATGGCCCAGGAAGTCGTCAAAGCTTTCTACTCTGTGCTGAAAGTAAAGCTTCCTGGAGTCCTGAATCGAATGCTGTCTTTGGCCCTGTGAAGGCTATTACCGAATGCCAAGTGGCGGCCCTCGAGAGCATTGCCAGTTATGAAGAGCTGGCCAATACTCTGAGGAAAGTTCTGAATGACCTGGAGGGTCAGGTGGCCAGGTTCCGAGATACCAAGCAGCAGAGACCGACGTTACTATTTTGCGCAGAAGACAAGGCTTTGATCACGGCTCTTGCGAAGGAGAAGGCCACTTTCCAGGCAAGGATGGATGCCTTCGTTCGAAAGATCGGCAAATTGGCTGACCTGTATGGCCAGTTCAACGCTGCAAGTGAGGCACGTGCTGCCTCGAAGAATAAACTGGCTGCGCAGATCACCGAGAAGTATAATTACGTTA
This sequence comes from Iris pallida, assembly GCA_029216955.1. Classification (NCBI taxonomy): domain Eukaryota; kingdom Viridiplantae; phylum Streptophyta; class Magnoliopsida; order Asparagales; family Iridaceae; genus Iris; species Iris pallida. The sequence continues at coordinate 7,726 of JANAVB010009857.1, forward strand.
CGCAAATCCAGAACAAGATCGCCTAACTGGAAGTCGACTTGAGGGCGACAACATCTGAGCAGGAGGATTATTTGGCTCAGGCTGCCTTGACTGTCACCACTTCTGCCCATTTAGAAGAACAGCTGGCGAAGTTGGAGGAAGAGCATCTGAGTCTGATCCTTTTCGAGGATGAAGCTGCTCGTCAAGAAGAGGTGCGCCGTCGAGCTACCGCGAAGTCTGAAGCTGAAATCGCGGCTCTAAGGGACAACATCAATCGCCTGTGTATCCCTTAGATTCTTTGTAACTCTTTTTTTTCAGCCATCACGGCTCTTGTACCTTTTTTCGTCTCTTGATAGACGTAAAGAATAAAGGATCTTTTCAAAGTGAATGTGGTTTTGTGAAATATCGAAACTAGAGGCAATGTGGACGTAGCAAGGATATTTCTGGTGGGTATTCCACTGGAGAATTTGATATGGACCAATTATCCATTTTATATTCAAGTTTTTTTGAATATAGATAATAAGTTGAAAGAAGCTGCTAATAGGGGTAATATGGACGTAATAGCAGAGGATGTTCTATATTTGACCAGAGGTAATATGGAAGTGGAAAGATATATAACGTTAGGTGGGAGTGGATAATTCAGAGGTAGTATGGACGTGATTATCCTTGATGAATGCTTTGCTTAGAGGTCATATGGACATGGCAAAACACTTCTTAATCATTCCACTGGGGAAATAATATCGAAAAACAATTCAGAGGTAATAGGGACGTGACTTATTTTCATCAAACTGAGTTCGGACAGAGTCAAAGACAGGATTAATTCCAATGAGAAAATATTTTAGAGGACCTATTATCCAAGGCGTATTCAAGACTCTTAAAATACGGATAATAGTTATAGATAATTTTTGGATCACATAAACATCGTACTGTACATTTATATGACTGAAAATATGTAAACATTATGTAAAAAAGGTTACACATAGTATTTCTTCAGGATCTTGTCATTGATAGGCATCATGAGCAAGTCACCATCAGGCTTGGTTAGTCGGTACGCACCGTTAGAATATACTGATTCTATGATGAAAGGACCTTCCCATTTAGGCTGGAATTTTCCTTTTATTTTTTGTATCATGACCATTGGTCTTCTCACTGCTAAGACTAGATCAGCGACTTGAAAGATTCTTTCCTTCACCTTTTTATTGAAGGCTCTGTAAAGGCGTGCTTGGTATAGCTCAATGCGCTGCTGAGCTAACAAGCATTTTTCGTCTAGCGCTTCGAGCTCCTGGAGTCGCCGACGGTAGCTTTCTTCGGCAGTCAACTCGCTGGCTAGGACTACTCGAAGAGAAGGAATCTGGATTTCCAGGGGAAGAACTGCTTTGCTCCCATAAACCAGAGAGAATGGCGTGCTGTCTGTTGGAGTCTGGACCGTTGTATGATAGGCCCATAGACACTCGCCGAGCTTCTCATTCCAATCGTGCTTGTTTAAAGACATGAACTTCTCGAGAAGTTTAATGATGGTTTTATTGAAGTCTTCTGCTAGCCCGTTAGCCGCTGGATTGTAGGCAGTAGAGGCTACGTTCTGGATTCGGTTCCTATCATAGAACCGATAGAATGTATGGCTTGCGAATTGTGGACCATTGTCATGGATGATTCTATGAGGTAGGTCGAAGCAGTAGATAACGTGATATTTGATAAAACTGATCACGTTTGACGCCTTCACTTCGGTGAGCGGTATAGCTTTCGCCCATTTGGAGAAGTAGTCGGTTATGGCTAGGATGAACCGATGTCCTCTGGAAGATGGCGGGCTGATTGGTCCTATGACGACCATGCCCCAGGCTTCAAAGGGCCAAGATACTGCCGTCGGGTGTAGAAACTCTGAAGGTTGATGAATGAAATCAACGTGAAGCTGACAAGCCATACACTTTTTTGTATATTCAACAGCATCTGCTATCATCGTGGGCCAATAATAACCTATTCGTTTGAGGCAATCTTGTAATTTGGGGCCCGGTTGATGTGCACCACAAACTCCGTCGTGAGCCTCCCGGAGTGCATGTTTGGCTTCTGTATCTGATAAACATCGTAATAGTAGCCCATCATAAGAGCGTCGGTATAACATCTTGGTAGCTATATCGTAGTAAAATTTGAGGGATCGCCTTTGGATAGACACTGCTTTCTTCGGGTCCTCGGGAAGGATTCCATAAACGGCGTAGTCTATGAAAATAAATCTCCAGTCTTTAATATCGACGTTTGTTTCCGTTGTATAATTGTGATGAATATGCAAGGCATTTTTTACACAGAATATTTCTCGACCAGACACTGTGATCGACTGCTGAGTATTGGTAGGGACGGTCAAGGAAGCAGCGAGACCGGCTAGAGCATCTGCTTCTATATTCTGTAGTCGAGGGACGTGTTCGATAAAGAATCCGGTGAAAGTAGATGCCAACTCGATTTTTGCTCTGTGATAGGGGATGAGATCTTCGTGACGAACTTTATAATCCCCTCGGACCTGACTAACTATTAGCTTGGAATCACCGTAGGCTTCTAGATAGTCAACTCCCAGTTATTTTACCAGTTGCAGGCCGATTAATAGGGCATTATATTCGGCCACGTTGTTAGTGCATGGTTCCATGAGAGAATATGCATGATGAATAACCAGATAATCAGGTGACACGAGCACGACGCCAACTCCGACCACAATATTTCATTTTGGTCCTGTTCTCGACGCATCGTCAAAGAACATTCACCAAATGGGGATTTCTTCAGTTGCAGTATTAGACTCCACTACTTTATCGGGGATTTCGTCGTAGAGTTTGGAAGATTCTGGCACTGGATGAGCTGTTAGTAAATTAGCTAATGCTTGGACTTTTACTACCTTCTGAGGAACGAAGAGCATATCATATGGAGTCAACAGCATTGCCCATGTAGCTAGACGGGAATTAAGAGAACCCGGTTTAGTCATGAGTATTATGAGAGGGTTGACTTTAGATATGATGTGGATAGTCTTCCCAGACACATAGTGGCGTGTCTTCTGGATGGCAAATACCAGTGGAAGGCATTCCTTCTCCACTGGTGTGTATCTGTGCTCGGTACCCACTATTGTGCGGCTGAGGTAGTAGATTGCATGTTCATGGCCGTCTTCATTCTTCTGAGCTAATAGGGCGCCAAGTGAATGGTCCATAATACGGACATATAGTAAGAAGGGATTTCCTATTATTGGAGCTACCAATACTGGAGGGCTTGTGAGATACTTCTTGATGTCGTCGAACGTGCGTTGACATTATTCAGTCCAGACGAAAGATGCGCCTTTCTTCATGAGCTGAGTGAATGGTTGACACCTTCCAGAAAGGTTCAAAATGAATCGTCTAATATAGACTAGCCTTTCTTGTAGTCCGTGTATCTCTTTGAGGTTTCTTGGAGGATGCATATCGAGGATAGCCTTCACTTTCTCCGGGTCAAGATGTATACCCTTTGAAGTGATGACGAAACCAAGGAACTTGTTGCTGGAGACTCCCAGAAAAGACTTGGTTGGATTCATCTTGAGTTGGTGTGCACGCATTAGTTCGAACATCGTTCTCAAGTCTTGGAGGTGGTTGCCCTTGAGACGACTTTTAACTGCAATATCGTCTACGTAGTACTCCACAGTTTTGCACAAATGGTTGCAAAAAATTGTGTTCATGGCTCACTGGTATATTGCCCCTGTATTTTTCAATCCGAAGGGCATCACCGTATAGTAGTATACCCCTAACGGTGTTTGAAAAGATGTGTGCTTCTCGTCGTCGGGGAACATCTTGATCTGGTTGTAGCCTGAGAACCCATCCATGATGGACATCCGTTCGAAGCCGCAAGTATTGTCGATCATTATGTCGGTGATCGGTATAGAGGGAACTCATCTTTCAGGCATGCAGAGTTCAAATCACGATAATCGATACGGACTCGAACTTTACCGTTCTTTTTTATGACTGGAACGATGTTGGCGACCCAGTCAGGGTATTGTTCTTCGCGAATGAATCCACTGGCAATGAGCTTCTTGACTTCATTCTCGATGGCCTCCATGATATCTGGTCGGAATTGTCGTTGTTGCTGCTTCACTGGCTTAGCTTTAGACAAAATATTCAGGCGGTACATGGCGACTTTAGGGTCCAGGCCTAGCATGTCTTCATAGTTCCATGCAAAGACGTTGATGTATTCTCTTATAAGCTATATAAGAGGTTGACGTTCATCGCCAGATAGACTTTTGCTGATGAAGATTGGTTTAAAAGATGATTCATCTCCTAAATTGACTTGGACGACTTCGTCTACGGTAGGTGGTTCACGTTGTTCAAAGCGCATCTCCCACCTAGTGTCCATCTTTTGAGCATATTGTTCAAGCTTGATTGATTGGACATCGTCCGTAATTTATTCAACGAAAACCATGTTGACGGACAGAGTTGCTTTGAACATGTCGCCAATGCTGGAGTCTGAGTCCCAGATAAAGGAATTAGAAGAATGAGAAAAACGATCTGCTTCATCATCTGATCTTTCGGGAGTTGTTGGAGGAGTAACATAACCCAAACCAACATCGTTTTGCTGATAGTAGTTCTCGGGTTTGTCGGGAGGAGCAAAGTGTCGTATTGGCAACCGTCGTCCCCGGCCATAATTTAGCCCTTAGTCGCTTTTGATGTCATATCCCATGTTCTGGATGATATTCTTGGGCTGCCAACTATACCGAAAAAGTTGTATTTTCCCAGAGTCATAGTCAGCTTCTGTGTTGTGCTTGGGAGAAGTGGAGTCCGGAACGAACTTTATTTTGCCAATTATTCGACCGAAGATGATTAGTTCTTCATCCTTCTTTCTGGCTGGAACGATGAAGTAGTGGATATCTTCTGGGTAAACATTTTCCCGCAGGTGAGGCTTCGTGACCGACATACAGAGGTGTGGTCCTATGACGTGCTCTAGAGCGTATATCGTATCTATGTAGTAGTTTATAGATTGGTAGACATCGGAGTAATTAAAAGATAAACCTTTACTAAGAAAATACGCAAGTTCTTCTTCAGGGATAACATCATCCGCTGAAGGTACATTATTATAAGTATTGATATATTCATTGAGAGGATCATCATCTGGAAGAGGAGCCACAGTCTTGGCCAAGTTCATCACGTAGGGTAATTCTTCAGGATTGGAAGGACGGACTTCGGCAGGTTCCTCCTGAGGTTTAACCTTGTCAGGGTTCTTGCGGTGAGTGATGGTCAATGGTTTGACCTTGTCAGGGTTCTTCTTTTTCTTCCAGATTGTGAGAGGCTTCGGATTACTTTTTGGAGTAGTACGTCCTTTTACTCGGATAATCAGAGGACCATCATTGGAGGATGAACTTGCTTCAGCTTCATTATCAGCTTCGTTGTCGTCATCCTTGGAGGGCTGAGATTGGTAAAGTACCGAATCTCCATAGTAGGCTTCGATGCCCTTAAAAGGATCGACATCGGCAAACTCCGTCTTCACGACACCGTCGCTGTTGACATACTTGAAGCACTGGTGAAGTGTGGAAGGAACGATCATGTTCTCAAGTATCCATGGACGTCCCAACAAGACATTGTAGGATACATTGACATCGATCACATAGCAAAATACCTCCGTTCGAAGATCATCGATCTGGCACTTGAGACGGATCTTGCCCAGCGGGTGGCTTCGACCAGCATTGAAAGCCATGATAGTTGTATCAGTTGCAGATAGCTTGTGCAGAGGGATTTCCAGAATTTAAAGCAAACTTCTATGAATGATACTGTAGAAGGATCCTGGATCGATGTACATGCGGTCCACCTTGATCGCTTCGATATACCCTGTATAGTACAGGTGTCTATCATGACGATTATTTTTTAGTAGCATATCCTCGTGTAAAAAGGTGATGTTGGGCACCACTTCCATAGTACTGTGGCAGTGAGGACAGGAGACAGGGTCTTCAGTGGGGCTTTGACTTCAGCGAGATAAAAGTCGACATGTAGTAATGCCTCACTTAAGGCCTTTCGCATTTCTTTGGAGAGCCAATAGATCGAACAGAGACAACCTGGCAGGTGTATTAGCTAGCTGTGCCAGTATGTCAAAGTTGTAGGGCCGGTCCATGCCTTCGGGAGATGGCGCCTTCAGAGACTTGTCCAACCGCGTCTCCTTATGCTTGGTTTTGTCGGTAGTTGAAGGCTTAGACGGGCCGACTTCTGAGCTTGTGGGGGTAGCAAGAGCTTGAGAACGTACTGCTTCTTCTTGTACGGGATCGTACGTCCGAAGATAAGTCTTCCTCGATCGTATCTCACCAGATAGAACCTCGTAGATGGAAGAAGACACCATATGGCATGACTTGTATTTCTTGTCCCTTTTTGCTTTGGGAGATACCACCCCATGTGTCATCTCTTGTACAAGGTTCGGATAGACCCACAAATCTCATCACGTTCAATCGTGAGTGGCACCAGGGTTGAGTTGCGAGCTGACGGTACGTTGACGACTTCTATTATTGCCTTAGGGATCGGGATCATACCGTCTGGGACTTCTGTGGAAGGAAAGTCACCTAACTGAAGAGAGATCATGTTAGAAGATACGGCCTTATCTTCAGCTTCGAGGTTGATCACTTGGTTGTCGATGAGCTATTGTATCTTCTTCTTCAGGACGATGCAGTCCTTGGTGGAATGATGCACGTACTGATGATAGAGACAGTACTTGGGATCGTTGAGCTGGTTCGGCTCTATAGGACGTCATGGTGGAGGCAATGTCAGCTTATTACCCTTCGTCAATGTGTAAAAGATGGTAGTGACATCATTTTCGTCAAAGGAGGAGGTCTCTTTAGGCTTGTCGGAGGCACCCTGAGAATTGGAAGCTCCTTTGGAAGTGTCGACCTTCAGGACTTCTTTTTCTTTACCCCCACGGACAGGGATAGTTTGAAGATGCTTGCCCTTGTCTTCAAATTTAGGTGTTTTTAACCCCAATAGTTCCAGATTAGGAACGTCATTTTCAGCAGCATCAGCGGCCCCAATGAAAGCGGGCCATGTATCATACTTATGTATACCCAGATAAAACTTTACCGTAGGAAGGAAGTTATGTCGACAAGTATCCATAAGTTCTGAGTCTGGTATGCCGAAGGGCATCTTTAGTGCTATCCGCCTGAAGCATTCGATGAAGGCGATGACAGACTCAGTCCTCCTTTGCTTGGTCTCGATGAGGGTGGACATACTAACATGCGTGCCACTCTCGTAAGACCTGTTAAGGAACAACCTATCCAAGTCTTTAAATGAATTGATACAACCGTCAGGCAGACTGCAGAACCATTCGAAAGCTACCCCCTGTAAGGTGCTAATAAACAGCTTTGACAAGAACGGATCGTCCCTGGGTAAGTGTAGAGTCTGCGTATTAAAGTATGTCATGTGTTGACAAGGAGAAGTCAATCCGTCAAATGAATTTAGCATCAACGATTTGTAGTTAGGAGGGCAAGTAGCATTCACACACTCAGGAGGATAAGGTTGAGATATCCCCATCTTCTGAAGCTCATCTTTGTGTAAGATGGTGTCGAGACGGGCGACCAGGGAATCAATTGCATCCTGTTGATTAAGCAGGTGTTGGGAAACGGCTGCTGAATGGTTGTCAGGCATCGTTGGCGAAAGACCACCCCCAGCATTTACAAGATTCGGGGGAGGCACAACGGAATGATAGTTCTTTTGTAGTGAAGGAGGTTTGTTGTTATGAGCCGGACTAGCATGAGCTGAGATATTTTGTTGAGGTGGAGGAACAGCCCCAGCAGCTTGAAACGCCATGATACTGGTAAGCATATCAGTGATCCTGGTGAATGCTGTTTCAAGACCCTCTAGCTGTTTGCTGGTCTGATCACTGGCTTCATCAAGTCTTTCTCCATCCGCTATGTATGTAGATAACATACGAGGATGAACAGAGAAAACGGTACAACTATTGCTGATACTGTCCGTTTCTGAGTTGACAAGTCCCTCATCTTCATGTAGAGGAGGTAGATAGTCGCCATCAGACTCGGAGGGATCATCGTCCTCTGGAAGGCTACCCCCAGTGTGAAGCTCATCCGTTAAAGACTCTGAGGGAATACTACCTCCAGCTTGGGAGTCTTCGCCATCCATACGGAATCTTGCCTTTGATCGAGTACCCATATAGACTCCTTCAGATGTGACAGCCTGCTGGCCATCTGTTGGTAGACTTCGTCTTGTTCTTCTCGTGGAGCTGAGAGAGAAAGTTGGGTTCGTGGTCCACCGTTTTTGATTTTGGCTTCCGTAAGGGGGACCCCATAAAGCTATGTTGGATGAAACACACAGCGGCTTTTTATCGTCAGAGAAATGCAGCCGTCGAAATACGGACTGTCTCTGAGGCACTCTTGTTGCTTTGGAGCAGCAACAGTTGATGATAATACTGGTGCACGGATGTGTACTATGAATTATTATATCCTCCCTCGCTTTACACTTATGATTTATCATGTCGCGTAAGTCAGTGGAAGGGAGTTTTGCCTTACAACCCATGTTGCATGCATCGTCGAGCATTGCATGCGGGTTCGTAAGAAGAGTTGGCGCATCCAGACTTAGTTAACGTATAGGGGAAACCCCTACACCTAAGTTTTGTGATGTCCTTGAAGACAGCCCCGTGCTATACGCGTTGGGGCTTGTCTTTTAGCTGTGGACGCATAGCCCTTGGAGATTGGCTTTGGGCGCATGCTTCTTGACAGCATGTTTGAGCCTCCTCGATGTGGGCACATAGTATGGATCAGTCGAGCCTGGGCGCATAGCCTTGGACGCATGACCCTGGATGCCCAATCTGTCGAAGACATAGGCATTCTGATTGGAGTTATGCGCCCAAACACCCTCTTGGGCACATAGCTTTGGGCGCATGCTTGGTGGAGCAGCGCTATTTTCTTCCAGCTTCACCTTCTTCGTTTGTGAGCCTCGCTGGATTTGCCCAGAGTATCGAACACCCCGAATCTTGGCATCATAGTGCTTTCCTTTGCCAAGTCTCGAGCGTCGAATACTCTGTTGTCGGTTGTGCAGGAAAGAAGTCACTGGGCTAGTAGAGCCCGAAATGGTGTGAGCCTTCTTTATTTGGGGAGCTTCTGTGGCAGAGTCATACGCCCATGTGACAGAGTCCTCCAGTTGCATATCTGCTATGATACCAGCAGAATATGTACAGCGAGCCTTCGGAAGCCAAGTCTTGCGAAACTTGTTTGGCTTCGCTGATTTTGAGGGAGTAGAGCCATCCCTCGAGAGCATCTTTTCAAACGCCTGCTGATCGAACTTTACGATCAGCATCTTCTGAGTGCTCCCCACTTTGTCGGTATCGGATTGCATCACCACGTTCTCGTCAGAGAAAAATGTAGTCCCCAGTAGAGTCGCCATTTTTGTGGACATACACAAAAAGAAGAAGAAACGCTGTCTTTTTTTTATTGGCGTAAGTACCACAAATTGAGTACGCCTGAGAGATCCTGCGCTGAGGATCCCCGAGTACAAAAAACAAATTTGGAGAATAGAACGATAGAGATTGGGCGGTAGTTGCTCCTTTACTCCGTTGACACTCCGATTATAAAAGTGGGAGAAAATCTAAGAAAATTGCTAACTCTCGGCTCACTAGCAAGAAGTACAGCAATTTGGCTCTTAAAATGCTCTCTATTTTGTGTTTGAAGAGGGATGAGACCCCTTTTTATAGTTGTTCTTGAGCAGAAATAATGTTATGCGCCCACATGAGAAAACACAGTGGTTTTCATGTGGGCGCATAGTCCTGCCTTGGACGCATAGTGTGTAGGCGCATGCAGGCTGCGAGATCGTGGGTTGGTTGTGGTGTTGACGTGGCCGTATACTTCGGTGCACGACTGCTCGTGGAGACTGACGTAGCCGTGCGCTTCGGTGCACGTTTTGATCATAGCTTTGACCGAGTCAGGCTTTGGGCGCATAGCCCTATTTCAGGCTATGCGCCCTCCTTCACAGGGTGGCTTGGGCGCATATAGTTTCACAGGATGACTTGGGCGCATAGAGCTTCACAGGGTGACTTGAGCGCATAGAGCTTCACAGGGTGACTTAGGCGCATGCGAGTTCACTTAGGCGCATATGTCCTCGTTGGCTTGGGCGCATAAGGCTTTATTGCTGAAATTTTCATGCTTCTACAGATAGCCGATGTCTTTCCTCCAGGTTCAGCCCGTAGATAGTAATTCTTCCTAACGAAAAGGAAATTGCATAACCAACATGATTGAGAATGAAGAGGCTCGAAGATGTAATGCTAACACCAAAAGCTCCAAGATCTTTAAAGCAAAAGATTGGTAACAATCAAAATCCAAAGCCTTCCATTAGTCCCACATGTCTTCCATTTTCTTATACATTTATGGAAGGATGTTTTATGTTAATTTGTCCCTCTTGATAGATGTGGTAGTATTTATTCTACAGGAAGTGATAGTTGATCCTGATGCAACAATAAAAGATATTCTATTAAGCAATTCATGAACCAAGATTTTCACAAAGTATTGGAGATATTTGGTCCGAGAGAAAAGCAGGTGGTTAGATAGAGAATTGGACTGGAAGATGGAAAGATGAAAATTGTTCAAGAGATAGAAGAAATGATGGGTGTATGCAGAGAAAGAATTCGACAAATAGAGTGTTGTGCTTTTAGGAAGCTAAAGAATAAGAAGAGGACTAAACTTGTAGCAATATGTACACTCAAAAGCTTAGATTTAGTTTTGAAATTATAAGCTATGAAAAATAAGCTCGGTTCTTAGCTACAGTCATTTGTTTATTTGCTTCCTGTGCATTTATTATCAAATGTATTTATTGTACAAAATATTTGCAGAATTATCAGTCATGTAGATGATTGTACAATTTTCTTTTCTTCTTTTTGTAAGCAAGGTTTCATAAAATGGAAGTGATCTTGAGAGGTATATTAAATATGAAAGAAGAACCCTTTCTATATGAATATTTGACATATTTTTTATTATTTGTTTATTACAATATACTCTCGCTAAATGGTGTGACAGCCATATTTCTGTAAATTTTATAATTTTATTAATGACCCAACAACAGTGACTGACTTATTAGTTTCTAGTAGTTTTGTTAATTTTTAAACAATAGTGACAGACTTATTAGTTAATAATAATTATTAATGATCCAACAGTAGTGACTGACTTATTAGTTAGTAATAAATATTAAATATTTTTTATATTAAAAGATAAATACTTATCTATATGGCATGTCCAATTATAATGATGGATTTAGGGATTCGTCCATCACTAATAGTACTAGTGTCGCTCGTAGTAGTGACTGACACTAACTCCATTATTCATGGTCCACCACTACTATTATTTATGACGGAATTCAGTCACTATTATTATATATTAGTGACTGATCTTCGTCGTTACTATAAACAAAATTTCTAATAGTGACACAATAACTACCAATCAACTATAGCACTAATGCATGTGACACTCCAACCACATCAATACCATCTATGGTCTAAACTAGATTATAATGTAACTAACCAAGTCTAGGACCATGCTAGATAGTTATACACATTATAGGTAACTTGCTAAACCATTAACTACATATTTATAATCACAAAGTATATTATATTAATTCTGGAATAATTATGAAAAATAATTTTAAACATAATCTATTTATATTATCTACAAGAAAATATGGTAACTAGTTAACATGTTCAACTAGTCGCACAAATTAAGTTATCAAATTTTGGTTCAAATGGAACAATCTAATCATGCAAAAATAGGAATATTATACAAATAAGATAACTATTTAGAAATTAAACCATGAGGATTCTCGGTTTTAAACATAGAGAGTTTCATGGCAAGTGGTTGCACAAAACTTTGCAAGGCAATCTATGACGATTCAATGGATTATGACGACGAAAACTACGAAGATTCCGCAATAAAACTATATAAAACACTATAAGAAATTTATGTACATGGAAAGGAGATTAAAGAGGGATGTTAGGGTGCTCACCATAGGTCTCGGGACTGTCGTAGGGCTTCGTAAAGTTGTGCGAACATCAACTACGTCAAACAAGGTTCAGCCTGGACACCTTGTCGTGTAACTCATGACACGGAAAAATGAAGTTGATCCACGAGCTAGTTCAGAATTCTCATTACGGCTAAAAGTATCTTCCTAGTTTGGCCCTATATGACCAAACAAACAGTTGTGGCTCCTAGGAGATTAATAGGGTTGAAGAGGGATCTCATAGGGTCGTCGTGGAGGTGGTGGCTAGTTAGAAAGTGATCGGGAAGTGTCACCCCCAGTTTTTGAATTAGGAGTATTTTCGTTATTTTCCAAGTTTTATAA
>JANAVB010009858.1:0-67737 GCA_029216955.1 Iris pallida
GGGGGTGTATCCAATTCAGCAGCGACAACCGGCCAACGGAATAGGACCCCTTCCGAGCAAGTTGGTTCAGGAAAGTGTCAGCTTGAGAGAACTTGAAATTGGGACCCTGTATATTCAAGAAATTGCCTGGGACCAACCCTATCACGTAGCGGCTGACCGGTACCTTGCCTGCGTACACTGACCCCAAGTTGTTGTTATAGTGAATGTTGCCCACAAACATCCCAGACCGACTCGGAGTCAAGGAATCCTCCATCTTCCTGTCCATTGGCAACATGTTGAACCACGACAGTGGAAAATGACGCTCCATCTGAGGAATATAGATCGCCATCCCATCAGAAGTAAAATTCCAACTCTCAGATGTATCCAGAACCTGGGAGTTCTTCACAGTCAGGGCATCCCCGAAGAGGAACGCAGGTTTCAGGTGTTTGTCCCCCAACAACCCTGAGTTCATCATGCCTGAGATAAAGAAGAAGGATTGGTTTTTAATGTCTCTCAGCCTCTCCACATGTTCGTCTTTGGGAAGCTAGTTTACCATATACTCGACTAAGTGGTCGAACCTCACGCCCACAGCAGATTGGACGCGACCTATCAAGGGCTCTCCTGCAGGATTGACTGGCAGATTCACTGAAAAAAGGACAAAAGAAACAAGTTAGAAGATGGCCAGGGAAAACTGCTTAGTGTTTCCGAGCTTATGCGGCTCTAATTAGGCGGGTCCTTATGCGGCACAATTTAAAGGAGCTTAGGCGGCTCCATTTGGTGGTGCCTCATGTGGCCCAGTTCAAGTGAGCTTATGCGGCTCTGTTTAGCGGGTGTTATGCGGCCCAGTTTAGAAGAGCTTATGCGGCTCTGCTTAGCAGGGCCTCATGCGGCACAATTCAAGGAAGCTTATGCGGCTCTGATTTGGTGGAGCCTTATGCAACATAGTTCAAAAGGAGCTTATGCGGCCCTGTCTAAAGTGAGCTTATGCGGCACAGTTCAGAGGAAGCTTATGCGACACAATTCAGAGGAAGCTTACGCGGCACTGTTCGATGGGTCTCCATGCGGCCCAGTTTGCAAGGTGCTTATGTGGCCACAAGACGACTCTTATGCGGCTCGGACATGAGGCATACCCCCATACAGCTCGGACATGAGATGTACATGCGGCACATATAGCACAGTATGCAAATTCATCACAATGAACTTTAACAGTTCAATGAAGATGAAGAAGGCCCGCGCATAAAATATGCGGCGTAGCCATGATGGTTAGGGTTTTTGAGTTCATACAATTTCTTCCAACATTCTTACCATCAATGGGGGGTGAACGTCGGGATGAACTGTGAGCGCCACAGTCGACGAGGAAGCCGCTCCTTTACCCTTCTCCGTAGTGCTGGAGGAAGTCTTGGGAGCCATTGATGATCGAAGGAGAAGAAGAGATGGCAACTAAGGCAAGAAGGCTTGAACAAGAGAAGAAAGTAAAGAGTCTCTCTCTAAAAATTATTCATATTTATAGGCGGATATGGGACGCGTGGACCGATAGGCGCTTCGGATTATGTGCTGCCTAGAAGATAAAACCGACTCTTGGGATTTTATCCCTTCTCATGCAAAAAAGAATGCTCAGAATCATCAAAGACAAATCCAAATATTTAATGCCGACTCTTGGGATCCTACCCAAAAGACGGCTTTAAATCAAAGCAAATCAAGAGCAAATAATGAGACGCCTACGTGGCATGAAGGCCAGTATACGGCCTAAGCAGTCTATGCGGTCGAAGTAGTCCATGCGGCTAGAGCAATCCATAAGGCTAGAAAATCCTATGCGGCTAGAGAAGTCTATGTGGCATGAAGAGATTACGTGGACATGCTTCTTATTCAAAGTATTTCAATTTTTACAAATTAAAAACTTTGAAGGGGGTCTTGTAGAAGCATAAAAAATAATAGTAAATCATATGAGGCACAGATTCAGCATGCGGCTCAAAAGCTTGAAGAGCTTTATGCGGCTCGAAAAGTCCCAGAGAGCTGCATGCGGCTCAGGAATCTTATGCGGCTCAGGAAAGAGCCACGTGGCCTCATGCGGCTCAAAACAGGCCGATTACAGCTGGCCATAATTGCTCCCTGCAGCTGGCCATTAAATGCTCTGACATAAAGCGACAGTTTTGACGGCTCTGACATAATGAAGAGACGCGTCATGCTCATCAAAAGACGAAAAAATCTCTGAAATAGCCGGTGCAGTTCACAAAGTCCAAGGAAGTTCTCTATGTGGACCGCCTAGGCCACCCTTATGCGGTTCAGTTGGAGGCCACCCTCATACGGCTCGGTTGTGAGGCCATCCTCATGCGGCTCGGCTGTGGGGGCCACCCTTATGCGGTTCAGTTGGGGGACGACCCTTATGCGACTCGGTTGTTGGGCCACCCTCATGCGGCTCGGTTGTGAGGCCATCCTCATGCGGCTCGGTTGTGGGGCCACCCTCATGCGGCTCGGTTGTGAGGCTATCCTCATGCGGCTCGATTGTGAGGCCATCCTCATGCGGCTCAGTTGTGAGGCCATCCTCATGCGGCTCGGTTGTGAGGCCATCCTCATGCGGCTCGGTTGTGAGGCCACCCTCATGCGGCTCAATTAGCAGACCACACTCATGCGGTTCTGCCAGGACGTCCGTTCATGCGGCTTGCAGCATAAATGGCAGTTGGGACATGTGGCAGAAGATTGATTAAGACTTATCCACTCAGATTTATTGCAACCAACAAATCATAACAATGCAGATTTATTGCAACCAACTCAAACAGCCCAGATTAATTTCCAACAAACAGATCAAGGTTAATCTTAACCAATCCCCAACTGCCCACTTTTCAAGGCGCAGTTACTGTACACCCTGCTCATCACAATTCTTATAAATAGCAAGGTGTTGTTCCCTTACAAGCACACACAGAGTCCGAGCATAGAGACTAGCAACCCCCCCCACACACACATAGAGCAACAGAGAGATATAGAGAGCTTTTCTTCGCCGGAGCCAAGGTTGCGTCCGATCGTCCAAGGAGTAAGACAGAGTTGATATCACTTTCCCGAGCCTCTACCGTCACCCCCTAGAATCAAAACTAAACAATTGTACTTAGATTGCTTTTCCTAGATTTTGTTCCTAGGCTCTCTTTGTACGAGCGAGTTTGTATTGTAAATTAAAGTTCAGTCCTCCCATAAAATTGTTCTGTTCTTTGATAATCAATGGCAAACATCTGGCATCTATGTCAAATGTACTACAACATTAGTATCAGGTCATGGCCACTGCTTATGACATGATGTATAACCTCAAGGAACTCTTCGAACATCAGAGTAGAGCAGCTAGGCAGTTTGCTATAAAATGTTTGATGAACACAAAAATGGCTGACGGTACACCAGTAAGGGATCATGTTCTCAAGATGATGGGTCATCTGAATGAAATAGAGATCCTTGGTGCTGAAATCGATAGAGAATCCCAGGTCGATATCATTCTCGGGACTCTGCCTAAAAGTTTTGACAATTTTTGCCTTAATTACAACATGAACAAAAGGTTGTATAGTTTGGCAGAACTTGCAAAAGAGCTACAGGATGCTGAATCTCTCTTTAGGCAGAGTGGTCATGTTTTTGTTTCTGAAAAGGCTTCTACTTCTAAGCCAAAAGACGGTAAGAAGAAGAATAACATTCGAAAACAGGCAAACTCAGCAAAGAAGGGCATGGGAGCTCAAGGCGCGGTAAAAAAGTCGAAAAGCAAATGTTTCAAGTACAAAGGGTCAGGATATTGAAAGACTGATTGTCCACTTCTCAAACAAGGGAACAAAGAAGGTATATCTCATTTACTAGTAATTGAAACATGTTTAGCGGTGTTATCTACCGACACCTAGTGTGTAGATACAGGAGCCACTAATCATGTCTGCAATACATTGCAGGGTTCTAGGAAACTAGACGGCTCAGTGATGGAGAGATAGGCTTGTTCATGGGTGATGCTACAAAAGTATCGGTCGTTGCATTAGGAGATGTTACTTTATCTTTTGGTAGAAATAAGTCTTTGACATTGAGAGATTGTCTTTATGCACCTTCACTTAGAAGGAATTTAGTTTATGTTTCTATGTTAGTTAAGGATGGATATTCAGTTTATTTTAATAACAATATTGTTATTAGAAAGAATAAATATTTTATTTGTTCTGGTGCATTAGTTGATAATCTGTATGTCATTAATCCTATTTTGTCCACAATACAACTTATAAAAATGAATAATATGTCATCTAACTTAAATAAGAGAAAAGAACCTTCTTGTATGAACCAAACATATCTTTGGCACTTGCGATTGGGCTATATTAACCTAAGAAGGATTCAAAGACTGGTTGAAGATGGACCTTTGAGTTTATTGGAAGTAGAGGCACTACCAGTCTGTGAATCCTGCTTGGAAGGTAAAACGACCAAAAGGCCTTTTACGGCGAAGGGGTATAGGGCCAAAGATGTGTTGGAATTGGTTCATTCTGATTTGTGTGGACCCATGACTATCCAAGCTAGAGGTGGCTTTGAATATTTTGTCACATTTATTGACGATTATTCAAGGTATGGATACATTTATTTGATGCGCCGTAAGTCTGAGTGCTTTGAAAAATTCAAAGAGTACAAGGTTGAAATGGAGAAACGTCATGGAAAATATATCAAGTCATTATGATCAGATCGTGGTGGCGAGTACCTCTTTGGAGAGTTTAGGGATTATTTATCAGAGGCTGGGATTGCATCCCAATTGACTGCACCTGGAACACCCCAGCAGAATGGTGTAGCCGAAAGAAGGAATAGAACTCTTATGGAGATGGTTAGATCAATGATGAGTTATTCGGATTTGCCAGATTCGTTTTGGGGATATGCCTTAGAGACTGCAACTTATATTTTGAACTTGGTTCCTTCTAAGTCAGTACCTCTTACTCCCATAGAGCTGTGGATTGGGCGTAAGCCTAGTCTGAAACATGTTCGCATTTGGGGTAGTCCAGCACATGTGCTGAATAGGAAAGCAGATAAGTTGGAATCTCGTACAGAAGTAAGCTTGTTTGTAGGCTATCCAAGAGAAACGAAAGGAGGTTTATTTTATAGTCCTAAGGATCAGAAGGTCATTGTTAGCACCAATACCCGATTCTTAGAGAAAGACTATGTGATGAACCATAAACCCACAAGTAGAGTTGTTCTAGAGAACTGAGACGTGAGACACCAAGTACTTCAGTACCAACAGTACAAGAGGATGAACCACAAATAACTGCACAATGTGTCATAAATATTACACCACAACCGATAATACCTCGTCGGAGTGGGAGGGTTGTGATACAACCTGATAGATATATGTTCTTGGGAGAGTCGTTAGACTTCGTCCCTGAGGAACAAGATTATGATCCCTGTACCTACAATAAAGCACTCCAAGATAAAGATACAGAGTCTTAGCAAAAAGCAATGATATCTGAAATAGAATCTATGGATTCTAATCAGGTCTGGAAGCTTGTAGAACCACCCGTTGGTGTAAAAGCCATTGGATGCAAGTGGGTCTATAAAAGAAAAAGAGGATCAGACGGTAAGGTTGAAACCTTTAAAGCTCGGCTTGTGGCAAAAGGTTTTACTTAAAGAGAGGGTATCGATTATGAGGAAACCTTTTCTCCTGTAGCCATGCTTAAGTCTATCCGGATTCTTTTATCTATTGCAGCTCATCTCGATTATGAGATTTGGCAAATGGATGTCAAGACAGCTTTCCTTAATGGAAGTCTTGAGGAAGACATCTATATGAAGCAACCAGACGGGTTTATTGAAAAGGGCCAAGAGCATCTTGTTTGTAAGCTCAAGAAGTCCATTTATGGACTTAAGCAAGCTTCCAGATCTTGGAACATATGTTTTGATCAGGTGATAAAATCCTATAGATTTGATCAATGTCTGGATGAATCATGTGTATACAGAAAGTATAACGAAAACGTGGTGGTGTTCCTAGTACTTTATGTGGATGACATCTTGCTCATTGGAAATAATATGAAAGTGTTATCTGATGTAAGGGTATGGTTATCCAAACAGTTTGATATGAAGGACTTGGGAGAAGTAGGTCACATCCTTGGGATCAAAGTTCTACGAGATCGTAAGAAAATGATGTTGGGCTTATCCCAAGCTTCCTATATCGATACTGTACTAACTCGTTTTAGTATGCAAAATTTTAAGAAAGGTTTCTTACCTTTTAGACATAGAATTGCTCTATCAAAGGAGCAGTGTCCGAGGACACCTAAAGAGATAGAGAACATGAAGGCAGTTCCTTATGCTTCAGCAGTAGGAAGCTTAATATATGTAATGCTATGTACAAGACCAGACATCTACTTTGTCGTAGGCATGGTCAGCAGATATCAGTCTAACCCAGGAAAAGAGTACTGGACTGCCGTAAAGCATATTTTGAAGTACCTGAAAAGGACTAAAGAGTATATGCTAGTTTACCAGGCAGATAGTTTAGTTCCTTTGGGGTATACAGACTCAGATTTTTAGTCAGATAGGAATTCCAGAAAATCTACCTCAGGTTATATGTTTACTTTGGGAGGTGGAGCCATTGTGTGGAGAAGTATCAAGCAAAAATGTATTGCTGATTCCACCATGAAAGTCGAGTATGTGGCAACCTCTGAGGCAACCAAAGAAGCGGTTTGGCTCAGAAACTTTCTGTTGGACTTGAATGTGGTACCTAGTTTGCCTAAGTCTATTACACTTTATTGTGATAATAGTGGTGCAGTTGCAAACTCGAAGGAACCACGAGCCCATAAGACAGGCAAACACATTGAGCGCAAGTACCACATAATACGAGATTTCGTAAAGAAAGGAAAAGTTGCTGTGATCAAGATAGCATCAGCCGACAACCTAGCTGATCCCTTTACAAAGAGCTTACCAGCTAAGGCTTTTGATAGTCATGTTGAGGGAATAGGAGTCAGATGTGTAGCAGCATGGCTTTAAGTATAAGTGGGAGATTTGTAACAGTATACTGAAAAGCAATACTTTAAGTATAAGTGGGAGATTGTTAGGGTTATATACTAAAAGCATCACTTTTGTAGTAACCTTATTTCCTTAAATTTTGAATGAGAATCATATGGACAAATGTTTGCATATTGTATTTGTTGTAAGTGTTAATGCAAATGTCTGATATTCTATATTGTAGATAATATGGTGGTGTGTCACACAGAAGATCATATTATCAGTTCTCTATGGAGTATATAAATAGTTCACAACCTAGATGGACTTGGATAATCTATTGGAAAGGTTGTAGTATAATCTGGTATTAGTCTATCTTGACTATATGTTTACACTAGTACACTTTGTGTGTATTGAACATGACCACTTGAGGTTGTTCTCTTTTGTACTGACTACATAAGAGAACAAATACCTCTGTTATTATGGATGCTTGTGCTCTTAATCCGGATAGAGAACATGAAGGCGGTTCCTTATGCTTCAGCAGTAGGAAGCTTAATGTATGTAATACTATGTACAAGACTAGACATCTACTTTGCCATAGACATGGTCAGCAGATATCAGTCTAACCCAGGACAAGAGTACTGAACTGCCGTAAAGCATATTTTGAAGTACCTGAAAAGGACTAAAGAGTGTATGCTAGTTTATCAGGCAGATAGTTTAGTTCTTTTGGGGTATACAGACTCAGATTTTTAGTCAGATAGGAATTCCAGAAAATCTACCTCAGGTTATATGTTTACTTTGGGAGGTGGAGCCATTGTGTGGAGAAGTATCAAGCAAAAATGTATTGCTGATTCCACCATGGAAGTCGAGTATGTGGCAACCTCTGAGGCAACCAAAGAAGCGGTTTGGCTCAGAAACTTTCTGTTGGACTTGAATGTGGTACCTAGTTTGCCTAAGTCTATTACACTTTATTGTGATAATAGTGGTGCAGTTGCAAACTCGAAGGAACCACGAGCCCATAAGACAGGCAAACACATTGAGCACAAGTACCACCTAATACGAGATTTCGTAAAGAAAGGAAAAGTTGATGTGATCAAGATAGCATCAGCCGACAACCTAGGCGATCCCTTTACAAAGAGCTTACCAGCTAAGGCTTTTGATAGTCATGTTGAGGGAATGGGAGTCAGATGTGTAGCAGCATGGCTTTAAGTATAAGTGAAAGATTTATAACAGTATACTGAAAAGCAATACTTTAAGTATAAGTGGGAGATTGTTAGGGTTATATACTAAAAGTATCACTTTTGTAGTAACCTTATTTTCTTAAATTTTGAATAAGAGTCATATAGACAAATGTTTGCATATTGTATTTGTTGTAAGTGTTAATGTAAATGTCTGATATTCTATATTGTAGATAATATGGTGTGTGGTGTCACACAGACGATCATATTATCAGTTCCCTATGAAGTATATAAATAGTTCACAACCTAGATGGACTTGGATAATCTATTGGAAAGGTTGTAGTATAATCTGGTATTAGTCTATCTTGACTATAGGTTTACACTAGTACACTTTGTGTGTATTGAACATGACCACTTGAGGTTGTTCTCTTTGTACTGACTACATAAGAGAACAAACATCTCTGTTATTATGGATGCTTGTGATCTTAATCCGGATATAATAACAGACATGTATATATAGTGTGCATTACTTTGACTCATAAAAGAGTGAGATTCATTATGGATCAACAACCTCTATGAATTGGGTAATAATATTGTATGTATGATGGGCTGTTGATTATAAATGGAATCTATGTCCTGATACATCGGGTTGATGATGTCCCCATAAGGAGCTCATAAAGATTATCATGTAAACCCTGCAGGTGGATTATATCCGACATGACAAATAAAGTTGAACGGTACTACTTAAGGATAAAAGATGTCGAATCAATATAGTTGTCAGTAATTTAATTTGATCGACGGACATATGATATCTTAACATGGAGAGCCAAACGAGCATATAATAAAAGGAGCCCACAAACATAATTTGGGATTAGGGAGGTAGTGCAACAATAGCTCATTAGTGGACCGAGCTATTGTTAATGGGCCTGGATTGTGTGTTCGGACTGAACACGAGATATCTAGATCCGTTAGGAGGTCTAACCCTAATTTCTCCTCATGGTCCCTACCGTAGCCTATATATATCCTCTATTCTCTGGCCGCCAGATTACTGATCAGAAATCTGAAACTTTCTCTAAATTCGTGATTCACGTAAGGAGAGAAAGAGAGGGCTGCCAAGGAGAAGAAAAGGTTGGGAGATCGTCGCCCACACGACGTCCAACTCGAGGAAGGAATATGTACAGAAGATCTTAGGGTCGTCCGTTCGAGATTGCCAGGAATTACTTGTCTTCTTTCCGTCGCAGGTATAATTCGTGAACCCTAGTTTCCGCCTATGAAGGGTTAGAACACGTATTAGATCTGTTTAACTTTCTATCGATCAATACGCACACCAAAGGAAGGGTCCTGAGAATCCCCAGTTCCATCATAACCGTGCCATCTTCCATAGGACCTGACAGTGAGACCGTGAGAAGTATTTGCTATGCAAAGCAGTGGGATCGTAGGGACGTGCCTGTTATGACATCAAATCGATAGCTCTTGGCGTAACTTGCCTAACCTAATTCGTGTGGTCAAAGACCTAGTGCCATCTTTGAAAGCCAATCGTGGAATGTTATCTAGGCAACAACTCAAAAATTTTGAGTTCTATACCGAGACCGACTCAAGACAACAAGACCCTTAGTTATGTGGATTTTTCTATTTTATTATCAAGCCTATGTAGTGCAATAAAAATTCTATTTTATTAGTGTGAAGGCCAAGTAGAAGCAAGTTCACCGAAGCCACCCACCTGAGCAAGGAGTTGCTTCGGCCGAGAGGGACTTCGAGCAAGCCATTACATGGCTAAGTCCAAACGTCGTTGAGGTTTGATTCCTTCGGTTGAACTAAGCGGGACGAGTCATTACAATGCACATCCTTTAAAACTGGAACACCATCGAGTAGCTTCTTGGAGGAGATTTGTTACAGCATTTGGTAACCAATATGGCCCAATCTAGCATGCCACATTGGTGCACCATCATTCCTGCTGATCTTCTCGACGTACGCTTCACTTGCAGACATGACATATAAGGATGCTTTCTTCTTTCGAGTGAGAAGTACATCAGCTAACACGTTCTTCACATTATCAAGAACCTTCACATTGTCTGGGCCAAAAAGAACATACTTTCCAGTATTAATTATTTGAGAAACTGACACTAAATTTTTCTTTAACCCCAACACGTGGAAAACCTTTATTAAAACAATGTTTCCTTCCTCTGCCTTCACCTTCAGGTTCCCTTTCTTCAGTACTGAATGTACTGAATTATCAGCTGTAGTAATTGCACGTTCTCTAACACGTCGATGAATTGCTGAAAGTAATGAATCATTGCCAGTTTCATGATGTGAGCAACCTGAATCAATGATCCATTCCTTTTCGTAGTCAATGGAGAAGTTAGAATCACAAAGTTCACCCACTCGATATGAGTTATTAAATACATTCATCTGCCTTTGTACCACTTTTGTAGAAAAATATTGTTCCTATTTGTGTTGATCAGCTTCACTTTCATGAGTAATATGTGCATTATCCTTTACCAGCTTCTCAATAAAGCTTTGAGTAGCACTTCTAGTGTTCATCTTGGAGTAAGAATAAAACAGTTCTCCTCCAACAAGTTAATATCCAACTTGATAGACAAGAAAAACCAAAACCTCAAATCTCCTGCTTTGATGCCATAAAAAAAAGTTAACAAAGAATTGTTGAATAGAGAAGAATTGAACTGAAGTAATCAATTGTATGTTACAAAGTTCTAAATTTATAAAGACTCTGAACTGGAAATGCTCAGCTAATTTGGACTGAAAGACCACAACTGACTCCTACTATTATTCAGCTAAAGACTTGTTCAAACTAACAGACTCCTAAATAAACTCATGATACATTCGAACTATAATTAAAGATGCATTAATCTTTAACAGAGAGTTGGCTGAAATAGGCTATTTAGACTCGGCAATAGATGATTTACATTCTATGAAATCTCGTCGGGCACAACTTCAATAGACTTTTATTATTTTTGACACTTTTTTATTGCTTTGTTCTTTTTCTTTTTAGTATGTCTTTGTTTGTGTAAAAGTATTTTATGAACATTTATGTGATATTTTCTCATGCACAGCTATATAAACTTTTTTTTAAAGCTATACGTATTAGTTTTTGTTTAAATATTAGCCCACCTCTTTAAGAAATTGTGAATATGCCTTTGGTCACGACACATACCCATATTTTGTAAATGTCCATTGCTTCCTAGAGGGAAGGCAGATTCTTATAAAAAAAAATTCTTCTTTTTTTGAAAAATTTAAATATTAAAGAACAACAAATTATAAAATTAACCTAGCCCAGATTACAAAAAATAAAATAAATCATTTAGGACCAATTATTTGTATGTCCGTCTCTACCCTCAAAGATACATCGGCTATGTTTCTGTCAGACGTGCCATACTACCCAACCAAAGAGAAGTCGTAATCGTCGGTATCATCCTGCGTGCTTTCGATCCCTTCAACGCTTTGACTAAAATCGTTGGGAGGTCTCTATCCTATGTAGTAGGAAGTCCGAATTTAGTGTACTAGAAGCTCTAGATACCTCAAACAAAATCACGAACGAATAGTAAGTGATTACTGGAGTTATCCATATGTCCACATGTTGAAGTGGGTGGGGTTCCCAACCTATGTAGAAAATACCCCGAAGTTGGATTGGGTATTCCTATATAATAGAAATATTCCAATGAATTTGGATTGGGTATTTCTATATATAGTGTGAATATCTCAATAGAGTTGGATTGGGCATTTCTATACATATTAGGAATACATTAATGGTTTAGATTGAGTATTCCTACATATAGTAGAATACCTCAATTAGTTGTGGATTTGAGGCTATATATACTATGTGTTTACTCACCATAAAATATATCTCAAAAAAGAAAGAAGCAATAGTGCTTTACAACTATTGAGAGAGAGAAAGTATTGAAGACTTTTGTGAATGAGAGATCGTCGAATAATTTTTGATATCTCTTGTTCTTCGGAGTCTACAATCAAATTTTCTTCTTTCAAGTAAGTTGTGGTGATCCGTTTGGATCGGGAGGATCTTCTAGAGGGTGTATTCTCTTATTCCATTAGTAGAGGTTCTTCATGGTTGGACTCTGATCGTTCCATGGTTTTTTCATCTGGGTTTTCTACGTCAAAAATCTGTGTCTGCGATTTTTGTTTGGGATTTTGGTTTGTGTGCTTTTGCTCGGTTATTTTGCAGGACTCTCTGGTTTTGGGGAACGATTTTCGTGCTTTATTCCCAACAGAGTGGTATCAGATCTTTGGGTTCAGAGAAGTGTCAGTAGTTGACAGTCAAACCAGGAAGCAGAACTAGATGTGAAGCCGGTGCGCATGGTAAACCTGAACGGTACCAACTATCACTACTGGAGGAGCAAGATGAAAGATTTGCTATTTGTCAAGAAGTTGCATCTGCCGGTATTTGCTTCCGAGAGGCCCAGTGGTAAATTCGAAGAGAATTAGAATTTCGAGCATATATAGGTGTAGGATACATAAGGCAGTTTATTGATGAGAATGTGTATAATCATGTTGCCAGTATTGAGCACGCGAGGACACTGCGTGATAAGCTGGAATCTTTGTATGCGAAGAAGACCATGGTAAATAAATTGTTCATAATCCGGATGATGATGGGTCTGTGGTACAAAGACGGTGCATCTATTACGGGTCACTTGAGTGAGTTCCAGGGCGTAGT
This sequence comes from Iris pallida, assembly GCA_029216955.1. Taxonomy (NCBI): domain Eukaryota; kingdom Viridiplantae; phylum Streptophyta; class Magnoliopsida; order Asparagales; family Iridaceae; genus Iris; species Iris pallida. The sequence continues at coordinate 12,754 of JANAVB010009858.1, forward strand.
TGACCAGCTATCCTCGATGAGAGTCAAGTTCGACAACAAGATTCAGGGACTTTGGTTGCTATGTACATTGCCAGACTCGTGGGAGACATACGAATTGTAGGAACCCTAGAGGGGGGTGAATAGGGTCAAGCTAACTAATCAAGCACTTTGCACAAGCTAAATGACAATTTAAAAATATAAGTGCAAGAGAAGAAGCAATAACAATACCGACATCCGATGTATCCTGGTATCCTCCCTAGAGGCAATCCAGTCCCGGAACTCTCTCCGGATTTAATCCACTATCTGAGCAAATAGTTACACACGAGTTTGGATCCGAAGAACTCACCAACTTCTTACACGAGAGCTTTAATCCGAAGGCCTCTCCGACTTCAACTGAGAGTTTGGATACGAAGACTCTCCAACTTCAACCGAGAGTTTGGATACGAAGACTCTCCAACTTCAACCTTTCACAATAGGTTTTGATCTTCTTATACAATAAGATGAAGATCTTACTTTTCAACTCAATAACTCTAACACAATTTATGGATGGCAAATGAAAGCTTTGTAGAGTTGTTTGTGGATAGGCTTTGGTGGTTTAGAATTTTTTAGGCTCAAAGCATCAACCTTGAATGAAGGGGTTCAAGGCTATTTATAACCAAAGCATTGAAAAGAGCCAAAGGCAACTTTTCAGTCAGCGACCGGCATACCCGGTATGAGTCGGCATACCATCGGTATACCAGTCTGGGATTGCAACAGCTCAAAATATAGCAGTTGGGATTATTTAATGCTGGAAATCCGACCGTTGGACTTTCAACGTTACTGAACCGGTATACCGTTGGTATGAATCGGTATACCGTCGGTATGCCGATTTTGTAGACAGAAAACTTTCTGTGAACAAAATTGGTATACCGTCGGTATAGACCGGTATACCGTCGGTATGCCAGTTTGCATCCGATAATGATCCTGGGCTAATTTCTACCCTAGCTTTCGATTTTGCCATCCATTTCTTATGTTTATAATTATTCCTAAGACTCATTACAGACTCCAGATATACTTAGGCAGGTGCAGGCTTCTTCAGAGTCTTGAAATGATGATGGCATGGCTTGGCTTCTTCCTTTGATAGGTGCTGGCTTTTTCCCTTGGCGGCAGCTGTCCAAAGATATCCAGTTTGCGAAAACTGAATACCTTTCAGGGGCTTCGTCCCTGAACCCCCGTCCGCTGACCGGGCAGCAGAACCCCCGAGTGCGTGGCTCCGGAGATGTCGTCGGGTGGTTCAGAGAAATCTTGTGGGATCGTCGTCTTTGGCCCACCATGATTTCTTCATTGCATATGTCCACATTGATCTTGCTTATTGCTTTTCTGCATGTACATGTTAGATGAACAAAGCAATATACATAGTAGCAAGTATGATAAGTTTAATGCACATTAGGACAATGCTGAGTTTAAGTATAATTGCTAAGGTGATAGCATAAATGTTAGTGATATCATAATGATTAAACTTAATTGAATGACCACAATCAAAAACATAGTTTTGATTTTGGCAACCCGATTAAATTTAAGATAGATAAGCTCATATCACTAATATGTAAACCAATAGGTATATATCACCAAAGGTATAAGTATAAGTAGAAATGCTATAGCGATAGTATGAAGATTAGTGGTAATGAAATGCTAAACTTAACATATTAACCATATTCAAAAATATGATACAATCATTGGGCCAACAATCTCTCCCTTTTTTATTATGGCAAATCGGTTAAGTTTAGTATGGACACAATAGATGCATGTATCACTAATATACAAAAGACATAGGCAATATCACTGAAGGCATACTACTTAGATTACTTATAAATACAAACTTAAACTTACTTACTTCTCCCCCTTTGACATGATCAAAATAGGCTCCTCCGCACTAAGAGATAAAAGGAAATCAATCTTAAGTACATAAATCAGAGCATGAGGAAGGCATAGACAATCATGATCAAGATATACTAATTGAGGAACAATGGGAGAAGTGTGTAAAGACAAGTATATAAACTACATACCAAATGTAGCGTACTAAAATAGAAAATTGTTTGTCAAAACACAAAATGGTTGGTAAAACTAAAAGTATTTGAAAAACAAGAAATAAGTAGTTTACCAACTTGAAATCCAAGGAATAAATCCAAAATACAATAGGATATGAAATATTGCTCTAGTTTTGGAAGAGAACTATGAAATAAAGGATTTCAAACAAAAGCCATGAGGAATAGATAATTGCAACTAATAGATACCAATTGAGATATAAAAATAAATAAACTTGATACCAATTGAAAAGATGTAAACTTGAAACATTGATCAAAGAAACCATTAATAATCATAATTGTCCACAAATAAATAGTGGAACAAAATAAAGAATGATCAATGTAAAATATTGCAATTGATATAAAGTAATCTCATTATTTGCAAAATCTATATGCTTATCCAAGTTCAAGCATTTGAACTCAATTACTTTATCATGCTATATGAGTACCCTTTAGATAAACATGAAGGTAAAGGAGAAAAATACTTAAAAAAAGAAATTCAGTCGACTTGAATGCTCCCCCTCAAAGTACTACCAAAGTTGATAAAAAAATCATAAATTTTGGATAAGTCCTCAACAAGGAAAGCTAAATCAATAAGCATGAAAGAAAAGCCAAATCAACGAAAGCATAATATCCATCAAGATAAGATCTGAAAGTTAATATTAGCAAGATGACATATTTAACCCATATGAAAGAGAGATAAGATAATAAGGACAATCACATACACTCTCATAAACCCTTCAAAATAAAAATATCATGACCTCAATCAATAAGATATGAAAATGAAGAAAATATGGGTCCATGATAAACTATGTATACGACATATTAGAGGGTATAGATGAATTAAAATAATTTATTTGCTCCCCCTCAAAATATGCGTAACAGTTTTAAAACACTTATAGCAGCAAAAACTAGGGGTAAATCAACTATGGATTTCTCCCCCTTGCTCAATGCATATAAGGCTATAAAATCATCATAAAATGAATAATGTCATCTTTAGTCAAGAAGAGATATCCAATTAATACTTACTAAAGATGAGAAATCAAAATAATATTCCAATATAGCACATGTAATCAAAAGATGACATACACAAACCTATGTAGAAGTAACTCATATTTAAATAAGATATTAATGTATGTTACCTTTTGAGAAATATGTCATCATGAAAAAGAATAAGGACAGTTAAATCAATCATGATGAGAGTAAAAAATATCGCTCAAAAATAAAATAAAAAAACCTCAAATCATGTCCATGATTATCTAATCAAGAAAGAATCAACCAATTTATTACTTTGCATGGACTAGGTATGTTGTACCACATAATTATCCAACGGATAAATCCAAACCTTGCTAATGGTAAATTAATAACCCATAAAGTTCAAATAGCAAAGGTCATATGTGATAAACCATGAGTAGTCAAAGTAGAGTAATAAATTAACTTGATAATCTCATAACTAGATAATTTAAGACTACTTAATCATTAGGATCATTCATAAAGTAAATAAATGAATACACATGATCCAATGATAAATCTCATCAAGAGAAAATTCAAAATCCATATTATGATAAAATCTCATAAATCAATGAAAATATGGAAAAAGTCATTCTTATTTAAATTATTGCAAATATAATCAAGAAGAGATGTAAATGATAATATATAAAATCATGACTCAAAAGTGAGAGAAATTTAAGAGATACATGCTAATGACTAATAAGGAAGGAGACTTAAAGAAAGGAATCACAAACCTCCAAGAGAAACAAGATCTAATCAAGAATTTGTAAAACTAGTTTTTAGAGAACAAACATATGTATCTAAAATAGGATACAAATTACATTTAGAAGAATCGCATATCTTGTTTACGTAAACTAGCATATCATATAGATTGAAAAGAAAAACAATAGCTAGATGAGTGGAAGTGAACCAAATTATATAGCTTAACAATATATCATAAATAAGCAAGCTACATAACTAATTAAGATTAATGAGGTATGCCATACAAGATAAATGTGCTCATTTAATCTTAAGTCACTAACACTAAAGATACTTGCTCAAGCATAGAGTTCACAAAGAGGGCAATACATTTTGAATGAACAAAATAATTTATAGACTCTTTACTAAGCAAGGATAAGAGCATAAGAAGACAAATAAATAAATTCTTCTCTTATCAAGTATAGGCCAAAAGAGATATTCATGAAAATAATAAAATAAATCTCTTTACCAAGTATTGAGATTGGTCCAAGATAATGAAATAATATATCAATCTAGAGAATGCAAAATATTATAGCCATTATAAATAAGTGAATTCTCTAGAAATGGAAAATCTCAACACAAAAGCTCAAACTATAGTAGCTAAAATCATAAGAAATATGATGTATCAATTATATGTATTCTCATGTGCTACAAAAACTATTGGGCAACAATAATTCAAAAAGAAGCGTAAACCCAAGGAATGAGCAAAGAGAGATCATTAAGATCAAGAAAGCTAAATGTTAAAGATATCAAGAAATATTTTACGAAAATGCTTTCATAGTGCACAATAGGAGTTTATAGAAGATGTAGATTTGAAAATGTGCACTAAAAACGGAGGTAAATATAAAAATAAGACAAAGCACAAAACCATGTGATTCTTAAAAGAACTTCCATAATTAGTCATGAGCAAGACATTAATAAACATTTCCTCTCAACATCCTAACTTAAAGGTATAAAACAAATAAATATCAAAAGTTAGGAATCATTTATACATGAAACTATATATCATGAATAGGCATACATGAAAAGATCAAAAATCAATTAAGAACATGTATCCATAATGCCAACCAAAAAGTCAAGAAGATATCATCAAAAGAAGACTTTAAGGAAGAAGCTAATTGATTTAAGAAGAACAAATTTGGTCAAAGGAATCAATAGCTAAGGTATGAGATAAGCACAAGTTTGAAGGTAACAAGTATATTTAAATACTCTTCAAGTCAATATAAAACTTTCGTTTAACTCATATGCCCAAATAAAGATATTTATACAAAAAATATCAACATAAGAAATACGTGATCTACATGTAAATGGAAATTTTAATGAATATAGTCATGTATCCTTAATGAATGTTTGAAAAACTATCACAAATTAAAGCACATATAAATAAGCTTCATTAGGCAAAGACATAATTTATTCTCAAGAATAATCAAAATAAAATATGAGAATCAATAATAAATATATTATGTGAGCACAAGGTTAAAGAAAAAGTACAAGTATATACTTGTCAAGTGGTAAGAAGCTTGTGCTAAACACATATATCCACAAATACCGAATAAGATAAATATGACATATTAAATACAAACCGCAAGAAGTAACTATTTCAAAACCTTTTAAAGACGGAGAGTTAAAATCATATTAACTCAAATCAAAACCAAGCTCCTATGGACTAGAGTGATATACATGCAAATAAATATTAAGAATAACGAACATGCATATATAAATGTGTCACACTAATATAAAATGAGTGATAAACTATATAGTGTGAACTAATCATTTAAGCTGAGCAACTAGTCATGCTAGATAAAAGAATTAAATAAGAAAATTAACTAAGCATGCTAGTATTAAATCTCACATTGATTTTATAAAAGACAACTAAAGGATATCAATGTGAGCTAGTAGCAAGACATCAAGTGAAACATGCTATATTATATAAATATAACAATTTAAAGAGAATCGTTTAACATGTTACCAAAGTGGCTCTAGTGGCCACGCTTGTGTTGGTGCAATTGCTTGAAAGATGACCTTTGAGCTTTGCAACCACCAACATGTTCCTCGGTGCTATGTCCCGATACAAGAAGCTTCACCTACAACATTAGATAAAGACTTTGGTATCCAAATAAACTTGGATCCACATTTATTAGCTTTAGGGACCCATATAGCACTTACTCTAGCATTGGTAGTGAAGGTCCTACGAATAGGGCATGTAAAGCTCATGTGTCCAATACGAAAGCAATAGAAGCATCTAATGCTAGTGTGTGCACATGTATCAGAATGAGCATGGTTATGAACATGTGACATACTAGAATGATGAATGTCTCTAGAGTGAGCATGCATGGATTTGGTCTTAAGAATATCATGTTCTAATATCAAATCATCATGCATACAAGTAAGAGAATCAAATTTAACATTTAAAGCATTATTCTCTTTTTCAAATAAAATAATTCTAGAAATAAAATCATCATTTTGTTTCTTTAAAGAGTCAATAGAAGAATCATGCAAATGATTTAGCTCATGAGTTTGCCTCTTAAGATCTTTTATTGATGAGGAAAGAGATTTAATTTTCAAAATTAAAGCCTCATTCAAACTCTTTAAATAAACACAAGATGAGTTTTGAGAATCAAGTCTAGATAATAAAATTTATTTTTATTTCTCAAAAACTCATTTGCTTCTTCTAAATGAATAACCTTTTCAGAAAGTTCTTCATTTGTAGAATGAAGGTTGTCAAGAATCTCTAAGGATTGTTTAGCCATGGCTTTCCACTTAGAGCATTTCTTGCATTTAGAAGAAACATGATTGTCTATGCTACTAGAAGTAAAACCCTCTTTATCGGAGGAGAAGAAGGAATATGATGCCATAGAAAAATAACAAGGATCTACTCTAAGGATGTTAAGCCTAACAATAGAGTCCTTGCTCTGATACCAATTGTAGGAACCCTAGAGGGGGGGTGAATAGGGTCAAGCTAACTAATCAAGCACTTAGCACAAGTTAATTGGCAATTTAAAAATATAAGTGCAAGAGAAGAAGCAATAATAATACCGACACCCGATGTATCCTGGTATCCTCCCTAGAGGCAATCCAGTCCCGAACTCTCTCCGAATTTAATCCACTATTTGAGCAAATAGTTACACACGAGTTTGGATCCGAAAAACTCGCCAACTTCTTACATGAGAGCTTTAAACCGAAGGCCTCTCTGACTTCAACTGAGAGTTTGGATACGAAGACTCTCCAACGTCAACCGAGAGTTTGGATATGAAGATTCTCCAACTTCAACCAAGAGTTTGGATACGAAGACACTCCAACTTCAACCTTTCATAATAGGTTTTGATCTTCTTATACAATAAGATGAAGATCTTACTTTTCAACTCAATAACTCTAACACAATTTGTGGATGACAAATGAAAGCTTTGTAGAGTTGTTTGTGGATAGGCTTTGGTGGTTTAGAAATTTTTAGGCTCAAAGTATCAACCTTGAATGAAGGGGTTCATGGCTATTTATAACCAAAGCATTAAAAAGAGCCAAAGGCAACTTTTCAGTCAGCGACCGGCATACCGCCGGTATGAGTCAGCATACCGTCGGTATACCGGTCTGGGATGGCAACGGCTCGAAATATAGCCGTTTGGATCATTTAATGCTGGAAATCCGACCGTTGGACTTTCAACGTTACTGAACCGGTATACCGCGGTATGAATCGGTATACCGTCGGTATGCCAATTTTGTAGACAGAAAACTTTTTGTGAACAAAATTAGTATACCGTCGGTATAGACCGGTATACCGTCGGTATGCCGGTTTGCATCCGAAAATGATCCTGGGCTAATTTCTACCCTAGATTTCGATTTTGCCATCCATTTATTATGTTTACAATTATTCCTAAGACTCATTACAGACTCCAGATATACTTAGGCAGGTGCATGCTTCTTCAGAGTCTTGAAATAATGATGGCATGACTTGGCTTCTTCCTTTGATAGGTGCTGGCTTTTTCCCTTGGCGGCAGCTGTCCAAAGATATCTAGTTTGCAAAAACTGAATACCTTTTAGGGGCTTCGCCCCCGAACCCCCGTCCGCTGACCGGGCAGCGGAACCCCCGAGTGCGTGGCCCCGGAGATGTCGTCGGGTGGTTCAGAGAAATCTTGTGGGATCCGTCGTCTTTGGCCCACCATGATTTCTTCATTGCATATGTCCACATTGATCTTGATTATTGCTTTTCTGCATGTACATGTTAGACGAACAAAGCAATATACATAGTAGCAAGTATGATAAGTTTAATACACATTAGGACAATGCTGAGTTTAAGTATAATTGCTAAGGTGATAGCATAAATGTTAGTGATATCATAATGATTAAACTTAATTGAATGACCACAATCAAAAACATAGTTTTGATTTTGGAACCCGATTAAATTTAAATAGATAAGCTCATATCACTAATATTTAAACCAATAGGCATATATCACCAAAGGTATAGGTATAAGTAGAAATTCTATAGCGATAGTATGAAGATTAGTGGTAATGAATGCTAAACTTAACATATTAACCATATTCAAAATATGATACAATCATTGGGCCAACAACGAATATCTATGATCGCTTTTACTCCGGAAGGCATGGTCAGTCTCGAGTTTGCCAAGAGTGGGGGTATTGAATGAAGAGATACGTAGACGTTCTCAGGGCACTTCATCCACATCCCACTTAGAGACGCTAGTTTCAGAGAGCCACCGAAGTGGCAAAAACAGGGATCCAGGTGGTGGCAGAGACAATAGAGAGGCAAGTCCAAGGATCGGTATAAGGACTCAGAGTGTTACCATTATGGCAAGAAGGGCCACATCAAGACAAACTATTTTGCTTGAAAAAGAGAAAAAGGGTGACAAAAGGAAGCAAATTTAGAATACTACAGCAACGGCTTCAGCACATGGAGGCGATGTGATAATCGTAGGTGATGAGGTTGTCATGAACCTTGCCCGCAATTACAATTCTTAGCTGGTGGACTCCGATGATTCCGCACACGTATCTCATAATAGGGCACTATTTACCACTTACACGACAAGCGACCGTGGAGTGTTGAAGATGGGCAACAGAGATGTGTCGAAGGTGGTTGCCATTGGAGATGTACATGTAAGGAGAAGAGGGTACAGTTTTTGTTTTTAAAGATGCCCATCATATCCCTGATATTTATTTCAACTTGGTGTCGATTGGAAGGTTGGATGACGAGGGTTTCTTCAATCTCTTCGAGAACGGTTAGTGAAAGCTTTCTAGATTGCCAGATAAAGCAAGAACTCCGGACTCTACTATATAGAGGGGAGTACACAGGAGGATAGGAGGTGAACGCACTCAGTGATACGTCTACCGAGTTATGGCACATATGGCTCAGTCATATCAACGAGAAGGGGATGAGCTACTTGGTGAACAGGAAGGTGATTCCAAGACTAAAGTCTACAAAATTGGAGAAGTGCATGCATTGTTTAGCGGGAAAGCAAAATAAGGTGTCTTTCCAAAGTCATCCAAGTTTGAAGAAGCCGGCATTGCTCGAGTTGATTCATTCGAATGTCTACAGTCCTATGAAGGTAAAATCTATTGGTGGTGCTTCTTATTTTGTGACGTTTATTGACGATTGTTCCAGGAAGGTTTGAGTCTATGCCTTAAAGACCAAGGATCATGTGCTGTCCACTTTCTTAGAGTTTCAGACCTCTGTTGAAGGGGAGACGAGCAAGAAGCTGCTATATGTTCGGTTATATAATGGCAGCGAGTACATTGGTCCCTTTAATGCTTATTGTAGAAAGCAAGGGATACGACACCAGAAGACTCCCCCCAAGACACCTCAGCTCAATAGTGTAGCGGAGCGAATAAATAGGACACTGATGGAGAGGGTATAGTATTTGCTATCAGAGGCAAACTTATCGGACAGTTATTGGGATGAGGCTCTTTATACTGTTGTTTATACTATTAATTTGTCTTCTAGTGCTCCTTTGCAGGGTGATGTGCCTGAAAAAGTATGGTACGATAAATAGCCGTCATACAATCACCTGCGAGTGTTTGGTTGTAAGGCCTTCGTGTATCTACCGAAGGACGAGGGATCCAAACTTGAGCCGAAGACGAGGTGGTGCGTCTTTGTTGGCTATGGTCAGGAATTTGGCTATAGACTCTACGACCTCGTAGGAAAAAAGCTCTACAGAAGTAGGGACATGATATTCGTCGAGGATCAGACCATGACCAATACTCAAGATTCTGAGATACCTTCTGAGGCTAAGAAATTGCCTGAGTTAGAGTTATTTTGCTTCGAGTAGTTCCCAGAGAAAATTGCAGAGGTTCAAGTTATGGGAGAGCCAGTACATGGAGTTGCTTCCAACATTGATCATCAGCTTGCTGATGGTGGTCAGGGTAACCCTCAGGAGGATGAGCATGTCGGGGAGGTAGTTCTTGAAGAGGAGGAGGCTGTTGATATACAGCCAGCACCAGTGGTTCCGTTGAGGAGGAGTGACAGAGAGCGTCGACCATCTACGAGATACTCACCAAATAAGTACGTGCTATTGACTAACGGGGGAGAGCCCGAAAGTTTCACAAAGGCTGTGGACGACGAACATAGGCAGGAGTGGATAAAGGCTATGCAGGAGGAGATAAGTTCCTTACAGGACAACTCTACTTATGATCTAATGTGGTTGCAAAAGGGCAAGAAGGTTTTGAAAAATCGATGAATGTTCAAAGTGAAGCAGACAGATATTTCTACTCGCCCTCAATACAAAGTGAGGCTGGTTGTTAAAGACTACGATCAGCAGAATGGCATAGATTATGATGAGATCTTTTCGTCAGTCGTCAAGCAGTCATCTATTCGGGTGGTGCTAGCATTGGCAGTTAGTTTCAACTTGGAGGTCGAGCAGATGGACGTGAAGACGGTATTCCTCCATGGAGATCTTGATGAGGAGTTGTACATGGAGTAGCCAGAGGGATTCTGTGAGAAGTGTAACTACCACTTTTCTAAAATAAGGATAAATTTGAACTTTTATAAAATTGATCATGTTAGTTATTAAATAATATATTTAAATCATGTTAATAATTAATTGGTGAATTTAGATTATTTTAATACTATTTAATTTGGTGTATTGTGACTTTGGTCTTTTACTAGTGTAACCCTAGAACTGTTTAGCCTAGAGACTAACCATGACCATGGAGACCTAACCAATGAGATTAGATTAGCTAATTACCACTTTTTAGGTTAAGGGTATTTTGATAATTTGTGAATTATTATTATTTTTGAATTTTAATTAATTAATAATGTGCTAAGTGTTATGTTAGGTCTAAACCTAGAATTGCCCTAATTTAGATATTGATCATGAACCTAGAGGCTTAGTTAGTAGATTAGAATAAGTTAACCAAGTTTTAGAATATCTAATATTATGTCTAAGTTAGATATTTAGTGAAAATCCTAATTTGTGATTGGGCCTTAACTAAAGGGGCTTGATTTCAACCAAAAAAAAGGCCTCTAAACTAAATTGGACCAAACCCTATCCCTAGAGACACCTATGGCCAGCCACAAGAGGCATCCCTCCCCTATATAACATCATGTTAGCACCCTCTGCCTCTTTCATTACACACATAAACTCTAATTTGTGTTCTTTCCCAAATTTATCCATTTTTCTCCAAATCAACTCCAAATTGAACCAAACCAATTGCAGTACACTCTTCTAGTATATAGGAGGTCTTTATTGACTAGCTAGCAAGGATTGGAGCAATTGGACCATTGGAGCTTGGTGGAGATCTAAATCTAGGAGCTTTCATTGAGATTCCAACTCTTAATAGGTAATGACCTCTCAACCTATTAATTTTTTAATTTCTCTCCATAGATGCATTCATTAGGGTTCCCCTAGCCCTAGTCTGAGTTTGGGTTCGATTCGTTTCCATTTAGTATACGTATCGGAGGAGTATCGGAGTGTTATGTAAAGTGTTTGATGAAAAGCCACATAAAAATTAATATTCATAATTTTCAAAACTAATTATATGAATTTGTAGCTAATACTATGTAGATTACTATTCTTCATGACTGAGTTGGTTTTAGAAAGTTTTTGTGTCAGTTTTTGGACACAGGGACACGTGCACGACGCTTCATGCACTGTCCTGCTACCACACACCTGTATCTAACTGGACACGACACGAGACGACACCAAATTTTGTGTACACGTGGGGGCACTGTCTGACAAGGCACCCACAAAGTTTGGTTGGGTTTGATCGAGTTTCCAGTGAGAAATTTGACTCACAGATGTAATGCACTGCTCGCACACACGCTGTACTTCGTGTCTGACACACACACACACACTCGACATGACACGTCTTGGACACATTCTAACTAGACACACAGGCACCTTGACACTTGGCCTACCTGGTGACACACTTACACAACCTAATTGTTGGACACATCGTGTCCTAGGAAGCTCGACACACACGCACCACACATTGTTTATACTGCTCGACACTTCATATGTCTGATACCTTCTTCGACACTTCGTGGACACCTCTGTGACACTTGCAGACACGTGAACACATGTTTGACACTCTCCTAGACTAATATATGCACACCACCCTGTGACACTCTTGTGCACACACCCACTGCATACATCTGTACACACATAGAATCCCCTTGTTGTTGCAGTCGAGTATTATGCATTCGGTTGTGAGTTCAAAGTTTTGATTTATGGATGTTGTTAAGTAGAAATTGATCTCTATATATTCACACCCTATATTATTGTATTAGAAATGTGTAGGTATAGGTATTAGTTCCATTGATTTAGGAAGTTAGGACTAGATTCAGGTATCAAGGATTAGAGTGGCAAATTTGCAGTGGCTTGACCCCCCAAGGCAGCAGAGCAATTGGCCCAATGCTTAGGCCATAGGTCTTTATTCAGAGATTGGGTTTTTTTAGTATCAGTAGAAATGTTAGTGTTCAGTTAGCTTTTTAGACAGGGCTAGTGTATGTGAGGGAGGAGTGGTGTTGTGCAATGAAAGGTGAGTATCTCAATGTATCAGTATTATGTGTGTGGTACCTATACACATGAGTATATACTTGTATTGGCTATGCAGGGTGAGATATAGGATTGAGTGAATATAAGTGATGGATTTTGGTAACAGTGAGGACTATTAGAAGTATGAGTGAATGTGTGTGAGGTCCAGGTTTGAGGGAGAGATGGGAGTACAGTAGGCCATATAGGCCAGGATACAGGCAGGCTGTATGATAATAACTTAGATGTGCAGTCCACATCCCTTCTTTGCTTAGTCTATGTGAAGCTCAGTCCAAAGTACCAGTTGGTTAGAAGGGAAGGGGATACATATATGTGTCAAGTGAAAGAAGGTTAGCTAAGTGTAATAGAGAGGGTTAGTAGATGTTAGTATAGGTTAGAAAGTTATTAGAGGTATGTGTTAGTGTTGTACTAGATGAGTGTATAGAAACATAGGTATATATATGTACCTTATGGGTTAATGTATTTTGAGATTTGCATTATATATATATATATGATATAACTTATGATATATGAGATGAGTTATGAGTTTAGTTTAATATAGAGATTTGACCAAAAATAGCCTAGTTGACCATTGACCAAAATAGACCCAATAGTCCAAGTTGACTTTGTTGACCAGAGTTGACCAAGAGTTATCTTTGACCTAGATTGACCTAGAATCATGTAGATTATATTGTAAACTTCAATTAATACATATTGAACACATTTTAACCTGTATTGCTCTAAATAGGACATTATGACTCCAGTTTGAACATCTCTACATATCAGTTGTTCAAGATATCAGGCGAGTACATTCTCTGATAGTTCTTTCATTTACTTATCGATTACTGTATTTTAGTTCTAGTTAGTTCTATTTGATTCTCTGTTACAAACACAGATTGGTATTCTGAATTCATGTATATGACACACATACTTTACTTGTCTAGCCTGTATTACAAGAATCATTACAAGGATCACCTACTCGAATCACTAACTCGAATCACCTACTCGAAGCACCTACTCGAATTGTCATGCCCCGATTCGGGAATCGTTCGCCTCCGCTTAGATTCGCACCGAATCGTTCGTCCTCGCTAAGGCGTGATGCCATACAAGTCTGGAATTGCACTTGTACAAGGCGTGCTTGTGTTCCTTTTATAAAAGAGACATTTTGAATAGAGATTCGTAGCGGATGATAAAGAAGTTTTGGCAACACAGATATGATCTGAAATAAGTTCTTTATTGATATCTTTGAAATTACATTGCATAAACATAAGGCTCTCAAACAGCCGAGATGAAAGGCCAAACTTGGCTAAAACTTGCAAAAATATTGAAATGAGATACAACTTGTTCCATACATCATATCCCTTTATTAATAATGCGGCAACAACCACCTTCAGCAAAATGCCTTCTTCTTCAAGTGGAAACTTCAACATGTACGAAGCCTCTAAAGAGTCGGACAGCAAGCCTTCAGCGTCTATGATTATCCACTAGGTTCCCGGCACCGTGGAGACGAGGGTCAGTACATGCCACATATGTACTGGTGAGCGGCCGTAACCAATCTCACCATAAATCAACAGTAGTAAAATTACATGAATGTTCACTATTGATTTGTATTCTTTCTATCTTGCCTTAGGGTCTAACAATTCGTATATTTGATGAGAAATATAAGGAGCATACAGTGATGTTAGAAACATAAGCAATTCATGTTGATCTAACATAAAGTTCATATCGATCACCAATTTGGTAAATCTTACCCATGATCGATAGCCATCCCTGTACATATTTATGAATACCACTTACTCTGCCTGCATAAGACAATGTTAGCTATGCCACCTGTCTATATGAAGGTCACTGACTACACGCCATCTGGGACATCTTGGTCGGACGGCTCCCCTTCATCGGTGGGTAGCTAGCCCATCCGGAAGGTTCCCGAAAGACCGTGCTACTACTTCAGCACTGTGCTACTACTTCAGCACGGCGTTCCTCCTAGGCCGAATCGGTTCCGTGGCCTCGGAGTACCGTTCGAGGAACTACCTTGTATACAAGTTGTCCATGACCATGCATGCAATACAACTTAACTAATAAGGGACATGACACGCATGATAATAGCATCTTCCACACATAGTCGTAGTTCTCATTTTATCTTGCCATTTCCCATCTTTCCAACTTGCCATCTTACCATCTTACTTTGAGCCATAGGCTCGCATATTCGTTCATCCAACCAAGGGACTATTCATGTTTAACTCATTCTTTCGAACCGAAGTCCGATATACTTACCGCCCAATACTTGGGTCTTTGCATCACCTGTTAAACAATTCATATAGCATACGAGCACCATTCGATTTACATAAGCCTAGCCATGTGATAATTTATCTTTCATTATCTTTTCTATATTATTACTAGGCATCTTTTATTAAGCACCGAACGCAATAACAAGTCTACCATTGTTATGCGCGACGATCAAGGATCGTCGAAGGATCAAAGCCACTCACTTGTTGGTGAATTGCCGAGAGAAAGAGGTCTTCCACGCAACGTCACCCTAGGTTCACCGCGTTAGCACCTGTATTGGCACCAACATCTGGTCAGCATACTTCTTCTCTTTCTCTCAGTTATTCGATATGAAATACGTAGACGGTGAAAGTAAATCCATGAAAACATTCATCGAAAATAATCACGAAAACGCACACAAAAGCCAACAGCAAAAGCGACATCGAAAACCAGCAGGGCAACGGTCTCGGGGCAAGCGACTTTTATATAGAACTCTTCCCCCAAGACGCGCGCCACTGCATCTTGGGCATCATTTCAAAAGAGTCCAACCCATAACGAGGAAAGGATCTCAATTTATTATCCCGTGATCCTGGTAAAGTTTCCCCAATTCTCATCCGACTCGGCCATTCGGCCGCTAGCCCGCACCGTGCTCCGCAACGGATTCAGGGCATTACTTATTAATACACTAACAAAAAGTTTCATCCTCGAAACTTAAACACAAACCCACCTAGGTCAAACAACGAAGGAAACTTTTCCTTCACCTCTGCCTCAAGTTCCCATGTCGACTCTTCGACGGAATGATTTTGCCAAAGCACTCGAACCAAAGAAACAACTCGGTTCCGCAAGATTTTATCTTTCCTATCCAAGATCTGCACGGGTTCCTCCACATAAGACAAGTCAGCTTTTAGCCCTAACGGACCGAAGACTACCACGTGGCTTGGATCGTGTACATACTTCCGTAGTTGGGAAACATGGAAGATATCGTGCACTCCATCCAATGCCGGTGGCAACGCGATCAGATAGGCGACAGGGCCGACTCGCTTAAGAATTTCAAACGGGCCAACAAATCTTGGACTAAGCTTCCCCTTCGCACCGACTCGCATAACTTCGCGCATCGGTGACACCTTCAGAAATATGTGATCGCCCACCATAAATTCCAATGGTCGTCGATGAGTATCCGCATAACTCTTCTGCCGACTTTGTGCCACACGTAACTTCTCCCGAATCATGCGGACCTTCTCGACGGCCTGTTCCACCATCTCCAGACCAAGTACCTGTCGTTCACCGACTTCATCCCAACAAATCGGAGACCGACACCTTCGCCCGTACAATGCTTCATACGGAGCCATTTGTATACTGGACTGGTAACTATTGTTGTAGGCAAATTCTGCTAGCGGCAAGTGAGTATCCCAACTAGTCTTCAGATCAATAGCACAAAGCCGTAGCATGTCTTCAAGTATCTGATTTACCCTCTCGGTCTGGCCATCGGTTTGAGGATGGTATGCAGAACTAAATTTCAATTATGTTCCCATGGCAGCTTAAAACTGACCCAGAAACGCGATACAAATCGCCCATCCCGATCCGACACTATTGATGCTGGCACTCCATGCAGTCGGACGATTTCATCCACGTATAGCTGAGCCAACCGGTCGACGCTCCATGTAGTTTTCATTGCGAGAAAATGTGCAGATTTGGTTAATCGATCAACGATGACCCAAATTGCATCATTCCCCCGCTGCGTCTTCGACAAGCCAACTATAAAATCCATGGTTATATGATCCCATTTCCATTCTGGGATCGCGAGGTTCTGCATCTCCCCGTCGGGCCTCTGGTGTTCCACCTTGACTCGTTGACACGCTAAGCATCGCGAGACAAAGAGGGCCACATCTCGTTTCATGCCGTGCCACCAGAAGGTCGTGCGCAAATCTTTATACATTTTTGTACTTCCCGGATACAAGGAATACTTGGCATAGTGGGCCTCTGTCAAGATTTCTTTCCGGAGTTCTTCATCCTTCGGGACTCATAGCCTCCCCTTGAGTCACAATGATCCGTCCTCGTGCCTGGAGAAGTCGCTGGCTTCACCCTTTTCCACTATTCTGCCAATCTTAATCAAAACTCATCTGTCCTCTGTGCCGTCTTTATCTTTTCTAACAAACTCGGCTCAAGTTGAAGTTGAGCCAATTGTGCATTTCGGCCACGAATCTGGAGCTCAATTCCCATACTTTCTAATTCCTCCAGTATTTGTTTGTCAACACTGAGTGATCCCACAAAGTTTTGACTCAACGCGTCCGCCACCACATTGCCTTTTCCTGGGGTGTACGCGATCGTCAAGTCGTAATCTTTTATAAGCTCCAACCAACGTCTTTGCCGCAAATTTAAATCTTTTTGAGTAAAGATACTTCAGGCTTTTATGATCGGTGAAGATCTCGCAAGTCACTCCATACAAGTAGTGCCTCCACAATTTCAGTGCAAACACTATCGCTGCCAATTCCAAATCATGCGTTGGATAATTTTTCTCGTGCGGCTTAAGCTGTCTCGAGGCATAAGATATCACTTCCCTCTCTGAGCAACACACATCCCAAACCCAGTCCGGACGCATCGCTGTATATCTGGAATCCCTCGACGCCGTCTGGAAGTGTAAGGATTGGAGCTGATACGAGACGTTGCTTCAGATTTTGAAAGCAAGACTCGCACTCATCAGTCCAATCGAATGCCACTCCCTTCTGGGTTAGCCGAGTTAAAGGCGCTGCCACTTTTGAAAAATCTTTGACAAACTTCCTGTAGTAGCCTGCCAAGCCGAGGAAACTTCGGATCTCGCTCGCCGACGTGGGTTGCTTCCAATCTACTATGGCTTCAATTTTCTTTGGGTCAACGGACACACCTTCCGCCGAGATAACGTGCCCTAGGAACGACATGCTACTCATCCAAAACTCACATTTGCTCAGCTTGGCATAGAGCTGATTGTCCCGTAGAGTCTGTAACACTGTCCTCAAATGTTCTGCATGGTCTTCTCTGTTCTTCGAGTAGATTAGGATGTCGTCGATGAACACGACCGCAAATTTATCCAAAAAGGGCCGGAAGACTCTGTTCATCATATCCATGAAAGCGGCAGGAGCATTGGTCAGTCCGAAGGGCATGACCAAGAATTCATAGTGTCCGTATCTGGTTCGGAATGCGGACTTAGAAATGTCATCTAGTTTAATCTTTAACTGATGGTAGCCTGAGCGAAGATCAATCTTTGAAAATACAGACGCCCCTTGCAACTGATCGAAGAGGTCGTCTATTCGAGGCAATGGGTACTGGTTCCGAATTGTAACTTTATTTAGCTCGCGGTAGTCGATGCACAGCCGCATCGATCCATCTTTCTTCTTCACAAATAGCACCGGAGCACCCCATGGTGAAACACTGGGTCTGATGTATCCCTTGTCTAATAATTCATGTAGCTGTACTTTGAGTTCCTTCAATTCAGCAGGCGCCATTCTGTATGGTGCCCTTGAGATCGGACGAGCATCTGGAAATGTATCGATAGTGAATTCAATCTCTCGGTCCGGAGGCATTCCGGGTATCTCGTCAGGAAACATCAAGAAATTCTGCCACGACTTCAGTGTTAGCTGAGTCTGCACCATTCTTGCGTGTGTCTCGAATAGAAGCAAGGTACCCTTCGCAGCCAGAATGAAGCAATCGCCGGGCCGTAGTAGCTGAAATCACCATCGAAGCCTTCGGCGACGAACTGGCCGAGTAAGAGAATTCTGTTCCCCCAGGTAGGCGAAACATAACTCGCTTCTTCGCACAGTCAATCGTCGCACAACATGCACTTAACCAGTCCATTCCCAGAATGATATCAAAATCTTTCATATCAAGCTCGACTACATCTAATGGTAGCTTTCTCTCCGATACATATGTAACCATCCCTACATATCATGTTAGTAGGCATCTCCATCCTGATGGAGTACTAACACTAAGATATACATCCAACATTGTCATTTTTATTTCATGTTCCTTAACATAGTCTTTAGATATAAAACTATATGAAGCACCAGAATCAAATAAAGTACGTGCACGAATGCCATTAAATAATAATATACCTGTCACGACAGTATCTGATGCAAATGATGCTTCCTCCTGAGTCAATGCAAAGACTCGGCCCTGGGCACCGGGCCTCTGATTCTGTTGTGGCTGAGGAGGTCGTGGTGCCTGACCACGATTCTGTTGGTACTGTTGGTGATGCTGCTGCCTTGGAGGGTTCTGGTGGCCCCTCCCTGGACAGTCTCTGAATCCGTGGCCCATACGACCACATTTGAAGCATCCACCCTCTAGCACCTGACATTCGTTAGCAAAGTGCCCTTTGTTGCGGCACTTGTTGCAGAATGGTCCACCCTGGTTGGGTCGTTGAAAGCCACCGTGGTTCTGACGCTTAGGCGTCTCATATCTGCCCCCGTTGTTCGGTCTCTTGTTATGCAGATTCTGCACCGACGCTTGCACTGGCGCCGTCGTAGGATAGTGTGGGTCCAATTCCTTCGCGTGCTCATAAGACTCCTGAAAAGTCTTATATTTCTGAACCACAACTTGAGCCTTCAGAGCAGGCCTCAAGCCCTGCTCAAACCGACGAGCCTTAGATGCTTCGTCAGTAAACTTCGTGATCGCATACTGAGATAGTCTAGAAAACTCTGCCTCATACTCCTTCACCGTCATGTTCCCCTGTTCGAGCTTCTGGAACTCTAATTTCTTAGCTCGCTGCTCTGTCGAAGAGAAGTACTGAGCCAGAAATGCCTCGCGGAACATCAGCCAAGTGATTTTCGTTGTTCCATTCACTCCTGCTAGAATTCTTTTCTGACTTTGCCACCAGTAGTGTGCGTTGGAAACCAGCAGTAGTTTCACACACGAGACCCTCTTGGATCCAACAATACCCAAAGCTTCCAGGTGATCTTCCACTTCAACTAGCCAATCCATAGCAATGGTGGCTTCTTCTGTCCCTTTGAATTCTTTGTTACAGATCTTCTTAAACTTTGTAATGTCGGCCACAGCAGTGGTTTTCTTAGCGGCCGGGGGTTCCTCTGCCTCTACTAGTTCGCTCTCGGGAGACTAGAGTGCCTTGAGCCCCATTGTTCACCACTGTTCGGACCAACTGTTGCAGGGTATCTAGCTGCTTTTGTTGGGCCTCGAATTGCTTCGCGTTCTGCCTCTGCTGGCTCTCCATCATAGCCAGCATCCTCTCTATAGGGTCGGTTGAGGCTACCACCCTTGAGCTACTCGCGTTGTTTGTCGCACCCGCCTTTGTCATCTCTGCAAAAACAGAGAAGCTTGTTGTCTCATAATATATTTATGGACTTATTGTATGGAACATCTCATTTCGGGACATTTAAAACCAAAGTTGTTCGAGAAGCAATAAAGCTTGTGTCATTTTCAAAATCTTTAAAACCAAAAAATTCCCAAGGATGTAAAGCCGTGCTCTGATACCAAACTGTCACGCCCCGATTCGGGAATCGTTCGCCTCCGCTTAGATTCACACCGAATCGTTCGTCCTCGCTAAGGCGTGATGCCGTACAAGTCTGGAATTGCACTTGTACAAGGCGTGCTCGTGTTCCTTTTATAAAAGAGACATTATGAATAGAGATTCGCAGCGGATGATAAAGAAGTTTTGGCAACACAGATATGATCTGAAATAAGTTCTTTATTGATATCTTTGAAATTACATTGCATAAACATAAGGCTCTCAAACAGCCGAGATGAAAGGCCAAACTTGACTACAACTTGCAGAAATATTGAAATGAGATACAACTTGTTCCATACATTATATCCCTTTATTAATAATGCGGCAATAACCACCTTCAGCAAAATGCCTTCTTCTTCAAGTGGAAACTTCAAGATGTACGAAGCCTCTAAAGAGTCGGATAGCAAGCCTTCAGCGTCTATGATTATCCACTAGGTTCCCGGCACCTGTGGAGATGAGGGTCAGTACATTGCCACATATGTACTGGTGAGCGGCCGTAACCAATCTCACCATAAATCAACAGTAGTAAAATTACATGAATGTTCACTATTGATTTGTATTCTTTCTATCTTGCCTTAGGGTCCATTAACAATTCATATATTTGATGAGAAATATAAGGAGCATACAGTGATGTTAGAAACATAAGCAATTCATGTTGATCTAACATAAGCAGTTCATATCGATCACCAATTTGGTGAATCTTACCCACGATCGATAGCCATCCCTGTACATATTATGAATACCACTTACTCTGCCTGCATAAGACAATGTTAGCTATGCCACCTGTCTATATGAAGGTCACTGACTACACGCCATCTGGGACATCTTGGTCGGACGGCTCCCCTTCATCGGTGGGTAGCTAGCCCATCCGGAAGGTTCCCGAAAGACCGTGCTACTACTTCAGCACTGTGCTACTACTTCAGCACGGCGCTCCTAGGCCGAATCGGTTCCGTGGCTCGGAGTACCGTTCGAGGAACTACCTTGTATACAAGTTGTCCATGACCATGCATGCAATGCAACTTAACTAATAAGGGACATGACATGCATGATAATAGCATCTTCCACACATAGTCGTAGTTCTCATTTTATCTTGCCATTTTCCATCTTTCCAACTTGCCATCTTACCATCTTACTTTGAGCCATAGGCTCGCATATTCGTTCATCCAACCAAGGGACTATTCATGTTTAACTCATTCTTTCGAACCGAAGTCCGATATACTTACCGCCCAATACTTGGGTCTTTGCATCACCTGTTAAACAATTCTATAGCATACGAGCACCATTCGATTTACAACATAAGCCTAGCCATGTGATAATTTATCTTTTATCTTTTCCATATTATTACTAGGAATCTTTTATTAAGCACCGAACGCAATAACAAGTCTACCATTGTTATGCACGAAGATCAAGGATCATCGAAGGATCAAAGCCACTCACTTGTTGGTGAATTGCCGAGAGAAAGAGGTCTTCCACGCAACGTTACCCTAGGTTCACCGCGTTAGCACCTGTATTGGCACCAACATCTGGTCAGCATACTTCTTCTCTTTCTCTCAGTTATTCGATATGAAATGCGTAGACGGTGAAAGTAAATCCATGAAAACATTCATCGAAAACAATCACGAAAATGCACACAAAAGCCAACAGTAAAAGCGACATCGAAAACCAGCAGGGCAACGGTCTCGGGGCAAGCGACTCTTATATAGAACTCTTCTCCCAAGACGCGCGCCACTGCATCTTGGGCATCATTTCAAAAGAGTCCAACCCATAACGAGGAAAGGATCTCAATTTATTATCCCGCGATCCTGGTAAAGTTTCCCCAATTCTCATCCGACTCGGCCATTCGGCCGCTAGCCCGCACCGTGCTCCGCAACGAATTCAGGGCATTACACGAATCACCAATACTCGAATCACTAACTCGAATCATGACTAGAATTACTTACTGGACTCATACTAGAATCACACTTGACTTATATTGTACTGTCTGGATGATATCACATTACTCTATTTCAGCTAGCTTTATTATACAGTTCATTGCCATATCTCTGATTCGTTATATACTTTTTCTATACTTAAACTGTTGCTCTACATCATTACTTGTCTAAATCTTACCATGTTTTATCAGTATAACTGTCTATAACTGCTTTATAGTCCTTGTTATTTACTTGAGATTTCTAGATAAGATGTGCTCGTTCCAATCCTCACTGGATACGTTGACAAATTTTACAGGTTGCATGCCCTACCTGCTATGGATCCGGAGATGGTTTAGCTATCTTGGGTTCTGACTCTCAGGAGTGATCAAGAGACTAGCTTAGTAGACTTATTTTAGATTTCATGTTTGAACTTGAATTGTAATAAGTAGAGATATTTGACTTTGTATTTGAGATTGTTTGAGATATTATTATTTTAGTAGTTTTTTAAGTTATTGTTTGTTTAGTTTTATTATTTATCTAGACTTCTGTGTTACCTTATCGTGCTTAGACTGTGATTGAGTTTTACTATATCTTTATTTGTCCTCCATTCGGAGTTGAGATCCATGACAGGTATATATAATTACGTGAGTTATTTAGATAGTGACCTAGTACAGTGTTCTACCGCCGATTCTGTGGCATAGGCTGGACGCTGTTACGCACTTGTACCCTTATACCGGGTGTGGATCATGACACATTTTTAGTGGTGGCCCATATAGGTCGAGATTCACATTAGTACGAAGTCATGGTAGTGCGACGATTAGTTGTACTACTGTGCGCCTGCGGTAAGAGATAAGGAATAGGCTTTAGCGTGAGAGGTTACTCAATCACAGTTAGGACTACTTGAGAAGATTTCTGGGATGACCATTGAGAATCTCATATAACTATCTCGAAATTCGATTCCAACAGTTTCTGTCTACTCCCTTGTTCATTGTTGAATTTAATTCTTGATGTTCATTGTTGACTTGATTTTCTACCAAGATAAATCTTATGGGCTTGGTTGCCTCAGTTATGTAATCTAGAGTCTTCTATAGCCATATTAGTTGGCATGGCGAGGATATAGAGTCTGATTTTGGATGTATTTCTCGGGTGTAAAAATTTAAAGTTTTCGCAGCCAAGCATACGACAATGCAAATTTTTTAATACCATGATTCTAGAGGTATGTACCTTAGTTGCGGACTCTATGGATTATTGCTGTCGTACTTACTGGCGTGACGAGGATTCTGGTAACATGGTTCTGGATAGACGGGTATGATTATCAAATTACATAATAGATACCATATAGATGGTACCCTAGTATAATGGAGTAAAATATCAGTGTGGATGTTACTTAAGTATGATGAAGTAGATAGAGGGAGCTAGGCCACCTGTGGTGCAGCACCATGTCCAGCACCAGAGGGGCGGGGCTTTCGTACTAACGGTCGAGGAGATCGACGCTATAGGTGACGGGTTAGCAGGTCTGTCTTTCATGTTCTTCTTTCCCACCTTGATGTGTGATTTCATTAGTACATGTTAAGATATTCTTGTGATGTGCTAGATAGTGTAGTGTCTCTGTTCGAGACTGTGAAATTACGACCAGTAGGACCATGTTTTGCATACTTTAGATAGAATTTTCTTGACCTTGACTGTTGGGGGTTTGACCTAGAAGGAGTACGACCACCTTAAATTTCGAGGACAAAATTTTTCTAAGGAGGGAAGGATTGTAACTACCGCTTTTCTAAAATGAGAATAATTTTGAACTTTTATAAAATTGATCATGTTAGTTATTAAATAATATTTAAATCATGTTAATGATTAATTGGTGAATTTAGATTATTTTAATACTATTTAATTTGGTGTATTGTGACTTTGGTCTTTTTCTAGTGTAACCCTAGAACTGTTTAGCCTAGAGACAAACCATGACCAAGGAGACCTAACCAATGTGATTAGATTAGCTAATCACCACTTTTTAGACTAAGGGTATTTTGGTAATTTGTGAATTATTATTATTTTTGAATTCTAATTCATTAATAATGTGCTAAGTATTATGTTAGGTCTAAACCTAGAATTGCCCTAATCTAGATGTTGATCATGAACCTAGAGGCTTAGTTAGTAGATTAGAATAAGTTAACCAAGTTTTAGAATATCTAGATATTATGTCTAAGTTAGATATTTAGTGGAAACCCTAATTTGTGATTGGGCCTTTACTAAAGGGGCTTGATTTCAACTAAAAGAAGGCCTCTAAACTAAATTGGACTAAACCCTAACCCTAGGGACACCTATGGCCGGCCACAAGAAGCACCCTCCCCTATATAACATCATATTAGCCCTCTTGCCTCTTTCATTACACACATAAACCCTAATTTGTGTTCTTCCCCAAATTTGCTCCTTTTTCTCCAAATCAACTCCAAATTGAACCAAATCAATTGCAATACACTCTTCTAGTGTAGAGGAGGTCTTTATTGGCTAGCTAGCAAGGATTGGAAGCAATTTGACTAGTGGAGCTTGGTGGAGATCTAGATCTAGGAGCTTTCATTGAGATTCCAATTCTCAATAGGTAATGATCTCTAAGCCTATTAATTTCCTAATTTCTATCCACAGATACATTTATTTAGGGTCCCCCTAGCCCTAGGCTGAGTTTGGGTTCGATTCTTGTCCATTTATAATGCGTATCGGAGGAGTATCAGAGTGTTTGCAAAGTGTTTGGTGAAATGCCACATAAAAATTAATATTCATAATTTTCAAAACTAATTATATGAATTTGTAGCTAATACTATGCAGATTACTATTCTTCATGACTGAGTTGGTTTTAGGAAGTTTTTGTGTCAATTTTGGACAGAGAGACCACGTGCACAAGGCTTCATGCATTATCCTGCTACCACACACCTGTATCTAACTGGACATGACACGAGACAACACCAGATTTGGTGGACACGTGGGGACACTGTCTGACAAGGCACCCACAAAGTTTGGTTGGGTTTGATCGAGTTTACAGTGAGAAATTTGACTCACAGATGTCGTGCACTGCTTGCATACACGCTATACTTCGTGTCTGACACACACACACACACACACACACACTCGACACGACACATCTTCGACACATTCTAACTAGACACACACACACCTTGACACTTGGCCTACCTGGTGACACACCTGCACGACCTAATTGTTGGACACATCGTGTCCTAGGAAGCTCGACACACACGCACCACACATTGTTCACACTGGTCGACAATTCATATGTCTGATATCTTCTTGGACACTTCGTGGACACCTCTGTGACCCTTACAGACACGTAGACACATGTTTGACACTCTCCTAGACTAATATATGCACACCACCCAGTGACACTCTTGTGCACACACCCACTGCATACATCTGTATACACACAGAACCCCCTTGTTGTTGCAGTCGAGTTGTTATGCATTGGGTTGTGAGTTCACAGTTTTGATTTGTGGATGTTGTTATTAAGTAGAAATTTATATCTATATATTCACACCCTATATTATTGTATCAGATATGCGTAGGTATAGGTATTAGTTCCATTGATTTAGGAAGTTAGGACTAGATTCAGTTATCAGGGATTAGAGTGGCAAAATTTACAACGGCTTGACCCCCCCCCCCCCCAAGGCAGCAAACCAATTGGCCCATTGCTTAGGCCATAGGTCTTCATTCAGAGATTGGGTTTTGTTAGTATCAGTTAGAAATGTTAGTGTTCAGTTAGCTTTATAGATATGACTAGTGTATGTGAGGAAGGAGTGGTGTTGTGTAATAAAATGTGAGTATCTCAATGTATCAGTATTATGTGTGTGGTACCTATACATGAGTATATACTTGTATTGGCTATGCAGGGTGAGATATAGGATTGAGTGAATATAAGTGAGGGATTTTGGTAACAGTAACGACTATTAGAAGTATGAGTGAATGTGTGTGTGAGGTCCAGGTTTGAGGGAGAGACGGGAGTACAGTAGCCCATATAAGCCAGGATGCAGGCAGTGGCTTAGCCACTGCAGTATGACAATTGACTTAGATGTGCAGTCCACATCCCTTCTTTGCTTAGGCTATGTGAAGCTCAGTCCATAGTACTAGTTGGTTAGAAGGGAAGGGGATACATATATGTGTCAAGTGAAAGGAGGTTAGCTAAGTGTAATAGAGAGGGTTAGTATGTTAGTATAGGTTAGAAAGTTATTAGAGGTATGTGTTAGTGTTGTACTAGATGATGTATAGAAACATAGGTATATATGCACCTTATGGGTTAATGTATTTTGAGATTTGTATTATATATATATATATATATATATATATATATATATATATATATATATATATATATATATATAATATAACTAGGATATATGAGATGAGTTATGAGTTTAGTTTAATATAGAGATTTGACCCAAATAGCCTAGTTGACCATTGACCAAAACAGACCCAATAGTCCAAGTTGACTTTGTTGACCAGAGTTGACCAAGAGTTAACTTTGACCTAGATTAACCTAGAATTAGTAGATTGTATTATAAACTTCAATTAATACATATTGAACACATTTTAACCTGTATTGCTTTATATAGGACATTGTGACCCCAGTTTGGACATCTCTACATATCATTTGTTCAGGATATCAGGCGAGTACATTCTCTGATAGTTCTTTCATTTACTTGTCGATTACTGTATTTTAGTTCTAGTTAGTTCTATTTGATTCTCTATTACAAACACGAATTGGTATTCTGAATTCATGTATGCGACACACATACTTTACTTGTCTAGCCTCTATTACAAGAATCATTACAAGAATCACCTACTCGAATCAGTAACTCGAATTACCTACTCGAAGCACCTACTCGAATCACCAATACTCGAATCACTAATTCGAATCATTGACTAAAATTACTTACTAGACTCATACTGGAATCACGACTTACATTGTACTGTCTGGACTTATATCACATTACTCTATTTCAGCTAGCTTTATTATACAGTCTTTATTGCCATATTCTTCTGATTCGTTATATTACTTTTTCTATACTTTAAACTGTTGTTCTACATCATTAGTTGTCTAAAATTTACCATGTTTATCAGTATAACTGTCTATAACTGCTTTATAGTCCTTGTCATTTACTTGAGATTTCTAGGTGAGATGTGCTCGTTCCAATCCTTACTGGATACGTTGAATTTTTTTACAGATATTGCATGCCTACCTGCTATGGATCCGGAGATGGTTTAACTACTTTGGGTCCTGACTCTCAGGAGTAATCGGGAGACTAGCTTAGTAGACTTATTTTAGATTTCATGTTTGAACTTGAATTGTAATAAGTAGAGAAATTTGACTTTGTATTTGAAATTGTTTGAGATATTATTATTTTAGTAGTTATTTAAGTTTTTGTTTGTTTAGTCTTATTATTTATCTAGACTTCTGTGTTATCTTATCGTGCTTAGACTGTGATTGAGTTTTAATTTATCTTTACTTGTCCTCCATTCGGAGTTGAGATCCATGACATGTATATTATATAATTACGTGAGTTATTTAGATAGTGACCTAGTATAGTGTTCTACCGCCGATTATGCGGCGTAGGCTGGGCGCTGTTACGCACTTGTACCCTTATAGGGATGAAGATTAGCTGTTACGTATTATCTAAACAACTCTCTCTCTCTCTCTCGGGTATGCTGGGCGCAGCCTTCTCTATGAAGGATCTGGACGCAATGAAGACTATTATAGGGATGGAGATCAGCCGAGAGAGAGAGAGAGAGAGAGAGAGAGAGAGAGTCCAAGTTACTACATTTGTCCCAAAAGAAGTACATTCACCGGGTACTTCAATGTTTCGGGATGGACGGGTCAAAGAAGTGAGTAACCCCTTGCAGCTCACTTTAAGTTCACTGAGGAGCAGTGTCTATCTACCGAGGACGAGAAGAAAGATATGGAGCGGGTTCCATATTGTCACGACCCGCACCCAGTTTAGGGGCACGGGAAGTGGGTACGTCCAGCCTACGCCGCAGTGTCGGTGGTAGAATGCTGTCCTAGGTCACATACATCTAACACATTATAAATATAGCTGCACAAGTTATACTCTCTAAATGGAGGACAATATTGAAGGTACAACTCAATCACAATTCTAAGGTAGAAACAGCACGAGATGATAGATATGAAATCTCAAAAGAGACATACAAACAGAAGGAAATAAGTCTAAGTGTCTAAACGACACAACATCTCAACATCCAGAAATAAATACAACTCAGATGTCAAATACAAATAGCATAATGAAATAAGATAAAGCCTAGCTATCTAGTCTAGACTATAGGGATGATCTCCTAAGCTAGAGATGGATCCTCCTGTGGGTCCAACTCACAAGTGTCGTCTAGATGTGCTCCATAGTATGTAGGGCAAAACTCTTCAGTATTATCTGTAATATTTTTAACAGGTCCAGTCAGGACATGAGCGAATACATAACTCTCATGTAGTTCATATCATGGCAGAAAACATAAAATAAGCAATAAATAATATACATGAAGTGCTGTAAAAAATGTACATGAAAGATAAGAGAGATATTTGTAAAATGGAGATATCTATATGGTAAGTAAGAACTGTAAGTGACTAAGTGATTTAGAGCGCAAGATGGTTATGTAGTCGGCTTGGGTTGCACATGCCTAAGTTAACTGAGTCGCACATGAAAAGTAACATGATTGCACATGATGGAAAAAGATCACATAACCATTTATACTCACCCCTACCCCCAATCAATACACAAGGATCCAGTCAAGTTACGTTACGTACATGAGTTTTTGGTTATACACGAGACACATGTGAGAACATGGCGTACATGAGAGCACATGAAAGTACATGAGAGCACATGAGCATACATGATTACATATGAGAGTACATAAATAACACGAATGCATATAGCATATGATGTACATAAAACACATGACATGAAGTACCCGATGCACCTATTAAGGGGAGAACATCTCAAGAAAGATCCATATAGTACCAATCCGTGATAACAATATGTCAGCATCAAGTAATGTAGTCTAGAGCAAGAATATAAATTCTAGCAAGTATGAAATGATCAGAGAATGTACTCGCCTGATAACCTGAACGACTGATAAGAATAGATATCCGTATAGGAGTAACTGAGTCCTATTTAAAGCAACACAGGTTATAAAGAGTTCAACTATATGATAAATGAAGTTTGTAATACAATCTACATGATTCTAGGTCATTCTAGGTTAAAGTCAACTTTTGGTCAACTCTGGTAAACAATCTAATCAAACTAGGTCAAACTCTAGTCAAACTAGTCAACTAGTCTAGGGTTTAGTCAAACTCAAGTCTACAAGCTCGATTAGGCCTATTGGGTCCATATTGGTCTTAACTAGTCTAGTCTAAGGTTTTGGTTAATAGGCTAATCTAAGGTTTAGACTAAAATAGACTATTTAGATGGCAACTTGGTATTAGCTAAAACCTACATTATCCGAATCTTATAACTCTAACTATAAACCATAATATATATCCTAAGTTATCATATATTATATATAATATATATATATATATATATATAATATATATATAATATATACACACACACACCAGTCATTACATACATCCATTAAATGTATTGCATTACCTCTTAACCTATTTCTACTTTACCCTCAACTCTCATACCAATATCACACATGTCATATATATAATATGCCTAGCTAAGAGTAACATATATGTATACACTCTACTTAACCCTCAACCTCACATATCCTCATATGCAAATAATCTAACACACAACACACACAAACAATATATATTATATATATATATATAATATTAATATATATATATATATATTATAATATATATATATATATATATAATATATATATATATAATATTTTTTTTATATATATATATATATATATATATATATATATCACAGGTATCCAAACTGAGTGAAGGCTAAACTAATATGTGGACAAAGCCATGAACCCATGTTCAGTCCAGAATTGGATGATGCAGGACATAGATGTAATGCCATTCTAGGCAGTGAATGAATGGAGGTATGAAAAGTATTAGTAAGGATTTTAACAAGTGTAATGAATATGCCCAATTGAAGACTGAAATCGAATGCCAAAATGGCAGGGCAGTGGACAAACACTCAAAGCAGTGAATGGCAATAATCATAAATGTAGTGAAAGAGGGAGGGGTCTGATAGGATGTCTCTGATACATCAAGTATCAGAGAATCTGGGGATATGCATGACATGTGTGTTGGCTATCCAAGTGAAAGGGGTTATATGAATGCAGGTTGTTCAAAGTGTAGGGCAACACTAACAAAGGAAAACTGAACATGTAACTTAAACATGGCTGCCAAGCCAAGCCAAGTCCAGTGAGGGTCAAGTGTCAAAGCAAAACAAGTGTTCGAGTGTGTCAAAGAGTGTCATAAATGTGCTACTGTCCAGTGTATCAGAGTGGTGTCAAGGCAAGTGTGTGATGTAGATCATGTGTCAATGGATGTACATATCATGCAATGAGGAGTGTCATAGTGTTCAGAGCAGTGTGTCAAGTGTCCAACCTCTGTGTCCTAGTGTATGATACACAAATACATGTATATATAGACACACACAGACACATACATATATACATTACATATAGATATAAGGGAGTATGTGTGTTCTGTGTGTGAAGAGGGTGTCAACATGGTGTCAGGTGGGTGAGGCGAGTGTGTGTCAATGGAAAGTGTCCATGTGTGCAGATACAAGTGTCCAAGTGGTGTGAAAAGTGTCCAAAGTTTCAAGAACACAAGCTATCAGACACTGGGTATGTGCAGTCTTGTGCACACGTATCGGGCTTTCTAGGACACAACGTGTCCATCAATAGTGTCGTACAAGTGTCTAGGTGTCCACTAGGTGTTAGGGTATGTGCTGTATCCACTAGGAAGTGTCTACATGGTGTCGTGTTCGAGTACGAGCCTCGTATCAGAGACTGAAACTCGCGTGTTTGTGCGTGTGTGCAAAACCAGTACGAGTGAGATTTCTCACAAACCACTCGATAAAATCCTATGAAACTTTGTGAGCACCCTGACAGTCGATGCCCCCACGTGTCCACCAATTTTGGTGTCAAATCGTATCGTATCCTAGGAGTTCTAGGGTCGAGCAGCAGGACAGTGCACGAGGTCCCGTGCACGTGTCCCCGTGTCCTAAAACAGTATCCAAATCACATCAAAATCAACTCAGAGTTTATGAAATGGAATCTACATGTAATTAGCTACAAAATTATGTATTTAGTTTTAAAAAACATTAACATTCATTTTTATGTGGCATTTCACCAAACACTTTACACTACACTCCGACACGCCTCCGATACACATATCAAATGGATACGAAATCACTACCAAAATATGTCCATTTAGTGACGGCCACATCTGTCGCCCACCGTCGGAAATTTGTATTAGCGACCGATCACTGACGGATCTTGGCCAAATAATCCGTCGACAATCAGCTCGTCGCTAATAATGATACGTCGCTAAGTAGTCGTCAAGCGACAGAATAGCGACGGCTTTTCGACTTTACAATACGAAGCATTAGCGACGACTTTCCAACGGGCTTTCGTCCATTTCAAGTATTAAATACTGAACTGTGTAGACACTAGCGACGTAATGGTTCGTCATTAAACCGTCGTAATACCATATCAGAGTGTATCGTTCCGTCGCTAGTCTGTCGATCGCCATCGCTAACAAAGGACGGATTAGCGACGGAATACAAACGGATTATCCGTCGACCATGTTCTGGAAATGCTTGACATTTCCAGAACCTTGGCGACGAATTTTCCGTCGCAAGACCGTCGAGACAGCGACTGATTTGTGGCTGATTATCCGTCGCCAATGTTCTGGAAATGTCAAGCTTTTCCAGAACCTTGTCGACGGATTTTCTGTCGCTATTTCGTCGAACTATATACCACCAGAACGTCGCCGACGAATATTCCGTCGACCACACGTTGCTACCTGGAAACAGTTTCAAATCTCCAGTTAGCGACGGAACTTCCGTCGAAAGGTAGTCGAAAACTGGAAATATTCGTCGCTAACCGGTCACTAGTCCGTCGTTAACTGAGATTTTTTAAAAAAAATTGCTGCACTTTCCCTGTTCACAAAAATATGCACAAACCAAACCAATATATATGCACACCAACTATCCAACAATCACATAGACAAATATAATGTACAACCAATTATCCAAGAATCATATAGACCAAATATGCACATACGAATTTAATGCACACCAATTATCCAGAATCATATAGACCAAACCAAATTAATATAAAATAGACATCAATTATCCTGAAGAGTAATCTAATATCCGTCGTTATAATCCGATCATAGCATAAATATTCCAAAATTCCCATAAATTTCCAATTTTCTTAATTACAATACTTTAAGGAGGAGGAGTTCGATTGCCCGGTGGTGTAATCCCTGCTGCGACTGACGAATATACTCCTCTACTAGGTACGGCGGTGGAGGGAGGGAAGTGGTTGCATGCCTTTGGCTCACTCGAGCGGTATTTGTGCGTCAGATAAAATAGAAAATTCGATTTATCACCAAGTTGAGAACGGATGGCTCAGACACAACCCAAAATTTATTCTAGCATACATTAGTGTGAATCATCTATGTTCTGTACATATGGTGTAGTATATGTTCTTATCGTATCGAGTATCTGAAGAATATAACAGAATCAAGATGAACTCACATAATGTAATACTAAAACTCATCTACTAGTATATAAGATATAGCGATAGGTTGTCGTATCATCATTGCCGAGGATGAGGGTCGAAGAACAGTCAACTTTATCTACGGCTACATAGTTTCTTCCTCGCTAGTCGAATGGCTGCAGGGAGCTATGTCCTGATCACCATGTCGTACCGTAGATTAATGCAAATGGAGCTGGAGCTGGAGCCAAAATACAATACTAATTCACCATGTCGTATCATTTTACTCTCTCACTCTCTCTCTCTCCCCCCTCC
Source organism: Iris pallida (assembly GCA_029216955.1). Taxonomy (NCBI): domain Eukaryota; kingdom Viridiplantae; phylum Streptophyta; class Magnoliopsida; order Asparagales; family Iridaceae; genus Iris; species Iris pallida. The sequence continues at coordinate 46,222 of JANAVB010009858.1, forward strand.
GGCGCTCTCACTCTCTCCGGCGCTCTCACACTACTAATTCCTATGTGTTTTAAGTGTGAGAACGGATGGCTCAGACACAACCCAAAATTTATTCTAGCATATATTGTGTGAATCATCTATATTCTGTACATATGGTGTAGTATATGTTCTTATCGTATCTATCTGAAGGTATAACAGAATCAAGATGAACTCACATAATGTAATACTAAACATCATCTACTACTATATAAGACATAGTAATAGGTTGTCGTATCATTATTGCCGAGGGATGAGGGTCGAAGGACAGTCAACTTTATCTACGGCTACATAGTTTCTCTGCCAGCCTGCCTCGAATGGCTGCAGGGACTATGTCCTGATCACCATGTCGTACCGTAGATTAATGCAAATACGTACAAACTCAGTATCCTCAACGAAAAAACTGAATATCCCCAAATACGTACAAAGTCAAAAATATATAGTCCAAAAATGAAAAAACGAAACTACTGATCGCCTGGAGCTGGACCCGGAGCTGGAGGAGCGCCACCAGATGACGCACAAATACCGCTTGAGTGAGCCAAAGGCATGCAGCCACTTCCCTCCCTCCATTTACCCTCTCCCTCTCTCATGCTATCAACGTCACAACTTTTCCAGTGCTGCTCCCTCTAATGATGATGAACGCAAAAATCAAAGACCCTCCTCTCCTTTCTCAATCTTCACAGTTCTCACAATATGAAGGATCAGTGCTTTTTAGTTCTCTTCCATCCATCAATTCCTCCGTTCTGATCAAGCATCTTCCTTCTCCTCTCCTCCACCATGGCTCTGGACCCATCTGCTCCTCCCTACTTCCCTTCTTCTTATTTGACTCTCTCAGCCACATATGATATCCACCTCAAGTGTAGAGTCGGAGGAGAAGAAGTGGGCAGGAAGAGGAGGGGGAAGTAGCACAGCCGACGGCATGACCCGACGGAAGTACATAGGTTTTCTTCAACATCCGTAGGAGAACTGTAAGGATATATCTTTTCACAATATGTCACCTTATCAAAGACCCTTAATGTGACAACCATGTTACCGCGGTGTCGGAAAACTAACATGTCATAATTTTCTAAGCCGTGTGTTTTGACATAATCCTCCAAACTCTTTCCTGCTATGTAGTAATGCAGGATTACTACATAGGAGGAAAGAGTTGGGAGGATTATGTCAAAACACACGGCTTAAAAAATTATGACATGTTAGTCTTCGTGTAGAGCTCGAATGAGAGGTTCCTGACAGCATGGTGGTCTCCTTTGTCAAAGTATCCGTGCTCGTCCCACTACTGATATCATTCTGTAAAGGTGATCTCTCAGAGTATACGTCCTACTCAGATGGATCTCTTAGAGTATCCTCTCTGGTTGTTTGTCGTATCATCATTTTCGAGGGATGAGGGTCGGAGGACAGTCAACTTCATCTACGGCTACATAGTTTTTGCCTCGCCAGTCGAATGGCTGCAGGGACTATGTCCTGATCACCATGTCGTAGTCCAATACAATCCAGAGATTGACACAGTACTAATTCATATATGTAGTCTAATACAAATAGTCTAATAAAAAAACCCAATACAAATAGTCCAATACAAATAAGTACTAATAGCTAATGAGAACCATTATGACGCCCCAGAACCAGAATACTGGAGAGCGGGGGCGTACTAGCCAGCTACGTATATTGAAATGGAATCCATCTCGCTATACGATCACGATTGTCTAGATATGAGGGTTTACTACAAGCCAATGGTCTCTTAAGGTCAAGCCTATTGTCTCAATCTCAAGCAAGTAATATGGTTACAAGATGTTAGACCTCCAAATATACAATAAAAGGCGTCCCAAATATTACATATTGGATGATCATGAAGATAGTCGTACAAAATGTCAAGACTAGCAAGAGTTCAGTCATACATGATCAACCCTAGGATTTGTTAATCATGTTACAGCCCGTAGGCAGACAGTAAGTAAATATGCATCGAGCTAACAGGTGCTCGTCGGCTAAACGCCTCAAAAGAATAATTTTATAATATAGTGAGCGAAATAAAATGGAAAACCCATTCGTAACCCGGGTTCCTGCTAGTCGCCACCAACGGACTGGAGGTTCGGTAGATCTTCGGGAGCTGCTCCAAAATCTGGCTACACAAAACCAGCTGGGTCAAACCCCAGAAAGAGCAAGTGCTACAAAGGAGGCCACGAAATAAAAACAAAAGCCAGCATATCAGATCATAAGGAATAAAGAAAGGTACAAATAATAAAGAGAACAACAGGACAATCAACGACTAGGAACGTGGAACCATTCCGGGAGCCAGGTTACAACCCTTAAACCAAACAAGGACCGGGGTCGTAACCCTTCGCCTGAATAGCACTTTGTCTCTACCCATTTATTGTTAAGATAAGTAAAACAATCATGTTTAGGGGTACCAGGTACAGGGACTAGACGAGACTTAGACAGGGCTGGACACCATCCATTCACAAACGGCCAAGCAATTACTACGGCTTACTACTTAACTCACTAGGATTATCACAAGCCTAATTACTAGTAAGATGCAAATGAAAAATTTCCAGTCCCAAGCCCTGCAGACTATCTAGTTATCCTTCCGCGGGTTGAGAGTATGGTTGGGTACATCGCCCAGGAGATGATATACCCTTAGGTGACTTAGAGGGTGCAACACATGACAGTGTGCTGGAAATGTGCCCTACTCGTCGGCAGGCAACAAGTCCATTTAAAGCGCCCAGATAATGAGATCGCCTGTGACTGGAAATTCTCCATGAACTATAGTTTGATCTAGTCATTAGCCTAATCCACAATTAGTGTAAATCCCTGACCGTGGTAACCAGGAAGTCACGTCCTAGACATGATGCGAGACAAGACAAGTGGATTGCACAAGCAGCAAGAATGAACGCCCACGGAGTCAGAGTTGATTATACGAGTCAAGTTAGACGTCGCAACAACATCAAGTCAAGTCAAGTTACAAGTTACAGGTTACAAGTTACAAGTCAGTGCGCCGCCATGGGCCATTATCAAGTTATCCAGAAAGTACTAAATCATACTCCACATAACTCACAAGAACCATACTAGTCATAATCAAAACACTGAAAACCGTGCCAGGTCGTGTTGGGCCAAGACAGTCGTGTTGTGGGGAATAAGATCCCAAAACTTTAATCCACAAAGAGAAGTCGAGTCCAAGAAATAAGACCAAACCATCATAGACAAGTAGATTGCGCAAAGGGGGAGGGGTCAGGTTGCGCTGGGTCGGGTTGCGCAGGAAACGAGCTGCGCTAAGTCAGATTGCGCAGGAAACGGGCTGTGCTGAGGATGGATTGCGCGGGGGTTCGATTGTGCTGGATCCAAGCGCGCTGGGTCGGCTTGCGCAGGGTGAATTGCGCTGAGCCAAGCCGCGCTAGGTCAGGTTGCGCCGAGATCAGGTGGCGCTGGAGGATGCACGGTTAACCAAAGGGCATGCTGCGCTGGTCAGCCAGCGCTAAAGAACGCTGGCCGAGGAAGGCTGTGCGTTCAGCCTTGCGCTAAAGAGCGCAGGCCGAGAGGTCTTCTTCTCCTGCTAGGCTGAGAAGATGAACCAAGAACACCAAAAACTTTAAATCTCCATATCTTGGCCAAATCAAAACCAAATTTAGATTTTCAAAGTTCTAACTTGTATAAAATTGAATTCTCTTCCACATGGAAGCCTCAAAACAAGGAAAAATCTAAGTTTAATAGATCAAAACCAAGAAAATCTGAAAATAGTTAAAACTTAGATCTAGAATAATGGAGACTCGAAATCACAAAATGCCAAGTTCTAATATTGTTCTCCATGTCCTAATCTAGCTAATGGACAAATAAAATTGGGTCCTTATGTTGTGGCAAGATGCACTTGTCTATGGTGTTGGTGGAGAAAGGAGAAAGAAGAAGATGGGGAAATTAATAGAAATTATGGAGGAGAGAGAAAGTTAGGTGGGGATTTTAATGAGGGTGGTTGTGGTGGAATGAGGTTGGAGTATAAGCTAAAGTGTTCCATGCACTAAACCAAACCAAACTAATTCCTTCTCTACAAAATAAACCAAGCCAGGTCCAAAACCCGTTTTTCGAGAAAACTAAAATCCGCAAATTAAGCCAAAACACAATTACAGGCCATAATCTGAAAAAATTAAATACAGGTCCAAAATACATACATGCCTAATTAAAATACGTATTCTGAAATACGGGTATTACAACTCTACCCACCTTAAAAGAATTCCGTTCTCGAAATTTAATCAAGGAGCTAGAGACTGCCACGACAAGCTACACTAAGCACCAACAACTACACTAAGCAGTTCAATCATACAATCATACATACAAGCAAGGGATGGAAGGCATAAGGAAGACATTATACCTTACGAGTCAAACAAGTCGGGATATCGCGATCGGATGTCGTCCTCACGCTCCCATGTTGACTCACTGAGAGAGTGATGACCCCAAGCAACACGGACTAAGCTAATAGTCTTGTTCTTGAGTATCTTCTCCCTCCGGTCCAATATAGACACGGGCCTCTCCTCATACGAAAGTTGGTACCAACAACCAATTTCGAATGGTCTAGGATATGGCTCGGGTCTGGGATATACCGTCATAATTAGGACACATGGAATACATCATACACCTCACTTAGCAACGACGGAAGAGCAAGACGATAGGATACATCTCCTACTCGCTCCAGGATATCGAACGACCCTATATACCTAGGACTAAGCTTTCCCCGTACGCCAAAGCGAATGACGCCGCGGTTAGGCGAGATCCTAAGGAATACCTGATCGTCGATAGCAAACTCTAAGGGACGTCGATGAGCATCGGCCCAATGCCGCTGGCGATCTTGGGCCACTCGAAGACGATCTCTGATCCCTCTGACCACTTCAACTGTCTGGGCAATCATTTCTGGACCGAGCATCTGCCTCTCTCCAATATCATCCCAGGCTAACGGGGATCTGTACTTCCTACCATATAGTACCTCGAACGGAGCCATCTGAATACTGGCCTGGAAACTATTGTTGTACGAGAATTCCACCAGGTGCAGGTGATCCTCCCATGAACCACCGAAGTAAAGGGTACAAGATCTCAACATATCTTCAAGAGTCTGGATTGTGCGTTCCGACTGGCCATCTGTCTGCGGGTGATAAGCTGAGCTAAACTGAAGGTGAGTTCCCAAACTCTGTTGCAAGCTGCGCCAAAAGTGTGACGTAAACCTTGAATCTCGGTCCGAGGTGATACTGACGGGCACACTATGAAGCCTGACAATCTGCCTGAGGTACATCTCTGCCAACTGGCCCGTAGACTGACCAACTCTGAATGGAAGAAAATGAGCCACCTTCGTGAGCCGGTCAACTATAACCCAAATAGCATCTCGACCAGCTGGGGATCTAGGCAATCCAGTCACAAAATCTATGGTCACATGCTCCCACTTCCATTCTGGAATCGGCAAGGGCTGAAGAAGTCCAGCGGGCCTCTGATGTTCAGCTTTAACCTGCTGGCAAACCAAACACCGAAAGACAAACCGGGCTATCTTCCTCTTCATGCCATTCCACCGGAAATGCTGACAAATATCACGGTACATCTTCGTGCCACCGGGATGAATAGAATACTATGAACTGTGAGCTTATGCCATGACCTCCTGTCTGATATCTCCACTGGGTACACAAAGACGAATGCCGTGCCGAAGTGTACCATCTTCATGATTGTGTAACTCTGGCCTTCTTCCTGCCTCACATTCTGCTCTGAGTCGCTGAAGCTTGGAATCTGTAGATTACGCCATCCGGATCCTCTCAACTATACTGGATTGAACCTATAGACTGGCCATCAATGCCACGTTGGTAGGAAGAACCACTTCAATTCCCATCTTCTAAAAATTTGCCAATAAATCTGGTTGCACTGTTAGAAAATAAACCCCGGCTCTCCTGCTCAATGCATCTGCTACGACGTTGGCCTTCCCTGGATGATACTGCAAATCCACATCGTAGTCCACCAATAGCTCAAGCCATCTTCTCTGCCACATATTAAGGTCCTTCTGGGTGAAAACATACTTCAGGCTCTTGTGATCAGTAAATATCTCCACTCTGTCTCCGTACAAGTAGTGCCGCCAAAGCTTAAGTACAAACACTAATGCTGCCAGTTCCAAGTCGTGGGTCGAATAATTCTTCTCATGATCACAAAGTTGACGTGATGCATAAGATATTACCTTCCCATGCTGCATCAAGACACACCCCAATCCTCTGCCTGAAGCGTCGTAATAAACTGTTAATCCTCCGATCCCATCTGGAAGTGTGAGAATGGGAGCCGTTATCAAACTTTGCTTCAACTTCTCAAATGATTCCTGATACTCTGCCGTCCAAGCAAACTGCACATCCTTGCAGGTCAACTGGGTCATTGGCGTCGAAATCCTTGCAAAATCTAATACGAATCGTCGGTAGTAGCCGGCCAATCCAAGAAAGCTGTGAACCTCTGCCGCTGAACTAGGTACTGGCCATGACTCGATAGTCACAATCTTCTAGGGATCCACTTCCACTCCTCCTCGAGTAATGATGTGACCCAAGTACGAAATGCGATCGAGCCAGAACTCATATTTACTAAACTTGGCGTACAACTAATGCTCTCTAAGCGTCGGACGATCCTGAGATGCTGTTCATGCTCTGCTTCGCTCTTGTTGTAGACCAGGATATCATCTAGGAACACGATCACGAACTGATCCAAGTAAGGCATGAAAATACGATTCATGAGTTCCATGAATACTGCCGGCACATTGGTTGCTCTGAATGGCATAACAAGAAACTTCCAATGTCCATACCTTGATCTAAACGCTATCTTCGGGATGTCCTGCTCTCTGACCCTGATCTGGTGGTATCCGACCGCAAATCTATCTTCGAGAACACTGAAGCCCCTTTGAGTTGATCAAACAAGTCATCTATCCTCGGGAGAGGGTATCTGTTCTTGATTGTCACTGAGTTCAAGGTACGATAATCTACACATAACCTGGACGTACCATCCTTCTTCTTCACAAGAAGCATCGGGGCTCCCCAAGGCGATCCACTTGCACGAATGAATCCCTTGGTCCTCAATTCTTTAATCATCTTGTACAAAATCTCCAACTCTGAAGGCGCCATCCTGTAGACTCGCTCTGATACTGGTGCTGTCCCAGGGATCAAGTCTATAGTGAACTCAATCTTCTGCTCTGGTGGCATCCCTGGAAGTTCTTCTGGAAAGACATCTGGAAACTCTTCAACTATTCGGGGTAACTGTACTGCTGTTACTGCCATCTGCAATACTGGGGAAGATGGTTCCACTGCGCCTCTGGAAAATGAGAACTCTGGCTCGCCTGGAATGCTGAAAACAACCCTGCCAATGTGGCAGTCTATCCTAGCATACTGGTTCCTCAACCAATCCATGTCTAAGACTACATTATAGTCTGCCATAGGAAACTCTATAAACCTAGCGGGGAACTCTCTACCGCTAACTACGATCCGACACGAGGAAAACACTCGATCTACTCCCACAAGACCATTACCAGTAAGTATATTGAGCCTCACTGATAATGACTCGGGCTCCAATCCTATCCGTGTCACGAATCATGCAGACATGAATGAATGCGATGCACCAGAATCAAATAATACCAATGCTGGAGAGGAGTTGACGAGAATAGTACCTGCCACTACCTCACCTGGTGCAACTTCTTCTTCCATAGTCATCATCATGGCCTGACCTTGTCCTCTAGCTGCGGGTCCCCTCTGCTAGAAACCTCTCTGCCTACTCTTCACTTGGGCTTGGGTGTACTGCTGCTGGTTCTGCTGATGAAATGCCTGGGCCTGAGGCAACAAGGGCCTCGGGTACTGTTGCTGCTGCTGCATAGGTGCTGGTCCCCTAACCGATGGGCTGGTTAGGTTAGAAGAGGACGAACTACCCCTATTCGGGCAGGCTCCTATCTTGTGATCTGCCGCTCCATAAGCCTGGCACAATCCTTGCGTCCTACGACAATCCGCCACTACATGGCCTGGCTTCCCGTAATGAGAACATCCCATCGCGAAAGTCTGCTTCTGCTTCTGCTGCTGCGGGTACGTCGGGGTTGAATGTTGAACCGACGTTACTGAGGCCGCCCACCTCGGAGTTCTAATGGTCAAACCTCTAGCTGCCGGGGCTGGAGCTGATGATTGGTGCATCTGATTGTGGGACCGCTTCCTACCTCCGATCCTATCCACGATCCTCTGGGAGGTGTACTCGTGCCTCCTAGCTGCCCTCAATACTGCATCGAACGTCTGGTGCTCGAACTGCTCGACTGCCAACAAGATCTCCAAATGTAGTCCCTGCTGGAATCGCTGGGCCCTATCAAACTCGGTCGCCACCAAGGTGAGAGAAAACCTACTGAGTCTAGAAAACTCAGATACATAACCGTCGACCGTTCTGCCTCCTCGCTTCAAGTTGGTAAATCTCGTCTGTAGGTCGTACCGAGCTACAACATCAAAATACTTCGTCTGGAATCTTTCTCTAAACACTGTCCAAGCAATGGGTACCACTAATCCCATGGCTTGTGCTGCCCACCAACTGCGAGCCAAGTCTAACAACTGCAGACGTACCATCGCCACCTTCACATTCTCAGGTGTCCTAGCTGCTTCCAGAATTACCTCGGTATCCTGAAGCCAAGCGTCCGCGGCAATCGCATCTTCGTTGCCGTCGAAGAATGGAGGTTCAAGCGCTTGAAGCTGTTGGCCCCGCTGTTTCCTGGATGACCGCCTCTAGTCAAGGCATCTGCCACTACCTGGTGCAAGGCATCTCCTCGACGATCATGGGAAGCTATCAAGGTCCTGATGAGACATACCAAGGTGCCATCGTCAGGCTCTGCAGGCTGGACGGGCCGAACTGGGGTTCTCCTCCGGAAGGTACAACTCTGGAGGCTACTCCGGAATGCTGGACTTGATCTCCGGGTTGCTGGTCCACAGGAAGTGCTCCACCTTGCTGATCGACGGGGTCAAGTACAGTGCCGCTGAAGAAGACGACACAGGAAAAACAATAAGGAAGGACCAGGACAGATCAACGATACAAGCACATGATTAGGACAAAAATCCAGAGATTCAGAGGATATAAATGGAGATCAAAGACGAGTACTGATTAAGACATCTATCCAGTAAACCCTCACATATCTTGAATACCAAGACCTGCATGGACCACCACTTAAACCATATGATGCCCCAGAACCAGAATACTGGAGAGCGGGGGCGTACATAGCCAGCTAGTATATTGAAATGGAATCCATCTTGCTATACGGTCACGGCTGTCTAGATATGAGAGTTTACTACAAGCCAACGGTCTCTTAAGGTCAAGCCTATTGTCTCAATCTCAAGCAAGTAATATAGTTACAAGATGTTAGACCTCCAAATATACAATAAAAGGCGTCCCAAATATTACATATTGGATGATCATGAAGCTAGTCGTACAAAAGTCAAGACAGCAAGAGTTCAGTCATACATGAGCAACCCTAGGATTTGTTAATCATGTTACATCCCGTAGGCAGACAGTAAGTAAATATGCATCGAGCTAATAGGTGCTCGTCAGCTAAACGCCTCAAAAGAATAATTTTATAATGTAGTGAGCGAAACAAAATGAAAAACCCACTCGTAGCCTGGGTTCCTTCTAGTCGCCACCATCGGGCTGGAGGTTCGATAGATCTTCGGGAGCTGCTCCAAAATCTGGCCACACAAACCAGCTGGGTCAAACCCCAGAAAGAGCAAGTGCCACAAAGGAGGCCACGAAATAAAAACAAAAGCCAGCATATCAGATCATAAGGAATAAGAAAGATACAAGTAAAAAGAACACAGGACAATCACACGACTAGGGACGTGGAACCATTCCGGGAGCCAGGTTACAACCCTTAAACCAAACAAGGACCGGGTCGTAACCCTTCGCCTGAATAGCACTTTGTCTCTACCCATTTATTGTTAAGATAAGTAAAACAATCATGTTCAGGGTACCAGGTACAGGGACTAGACGAGACTTAGACAGGGCTGGACACCATCCATTCACAAACGGCCAAGCAATTACTACGACTTACTACATAACTAACTAGGGTTATCACAAGCCTAATTACTAGCAAGATACAAATAAGAAATTCCCAGTCCCAAGCCCTGCATACTATCTAGTTATCCTTTCGCGGGTTGAGAGTATGGTTGGGTACATCGCCCAGGATGATATACCCTTAGGTGACTTAGAGGGTGCAACACATGACAGTGTGCTGAAAATGTGCCCTACTCGTCGGCAGGCTACAAGTCCATTTAAAGCGCCCAGATAACGAGATCGCCTGTGACTGGAAATTCTCCATGAACTATAGTTTGATCTAGTCATTAGCCTAATCCATAATTAGTGTGAATCCCTGACCGTGGTAACCAGGAAGTCACGTCCTAGACATGATGTGAGACAAGACAAGTGGATTGCACAAGCAGCAAGAATGAACGCCCACGGAGTCAGAGTTGATTATACGAGTCAAGTTAGCCGTCGCAATAGCATCAAGTCAAGTCAAGTTACAAGTTACAGGTTACAAGTTACAAGTCAGGAGTACACCGCCATGGGCCACTATCAAGTTATCCAGAAAGTACTAAATCATACTCCACATAACTCACAAGAACCATACTAGTCATAATCAAAACATCGAAAATCGTGCCAGGTCGTGTTGGGCCAAGACAGTCGTGTTGTGGGGAACAAGATCCCAAAACTCTAATCTACAAAAGAGAAGTCGAGTCCAAGAATAAGACCAAACCATCACAGACAAGTAGATTGCGCAAAGGGGGAGGGGTCAGGTTGTGCAGGGGTTGGATTGCGCTTGAGCCATGCACGCTGGGTCGGGTTGCGCTGGGTCGGGTTGCGCAGGGAACGAGCTGCGCTAAGTCGGATTGTGCAGGAAACGGGCTGTGCTGAGGATGGATTGCACGGGGTTCGATTGTGCTGGATCCAAGCACGTTGGGTCGGCTTGCACAGGGTGAATTGTGCTGAGCCAAGCCGCGCTAGGTCGGGTTGGCCGAGATCAGGTGGCGCTGGAGGATGCGCGGTTCACCAAAGGGCAAGCTGCGCTGGTCAGCCAGCGCTAAAAAACGCTGGCCGAGGAAGGCTGCGCGTTCAGCCTTGCGCTAAAGAGCGCAGGCCGAGAGGTCTTCTTCTCCTGCTAGGCTGAGAAGATGAACCAAGAACACCAAAAACTTTAAATCTCCATATCTTGGCCAAATCAAAACCAAATTTAGATTTTCAAAGTTCTAACTTGTATAAATTGAATTCTCTTCCACATGGAAGCCTCAAAACAAGGAAAAATCTAAGTTTAATAGATCAAAACCAAGAAAATCTGAAAATAGTTAAAACTTAGATCTAGAACAATGGAGACTCCAAATCACAAAATGCCAAGTTCTAATGTTGTTCTCTATGTCCTAATCTAGCTAATGGATAAATAAAATTGGGTCCTTATGTTGTGGCAAGATGCACTTGTCTATGGTGTTGGTGGAGAAAGAGGAAGAAGAAGATGGGGAAATTAATAGAAATTATGGAGGAGAGAGAAAGTTAGGTGGGGATTTTAATGAGGGTGGTTGTGGTGGAATGAGGGTGGAGTATAAGCTAAAGTGTTCCATGCATACTAAACCAAACCAAACTAATTCCTTCTCTACAAAATAAAACCAATCCAGGTCCAAAACCCGTTTTTCGAAAAAACCAAAATTCGCAAGTTAAGACAAAACATAATTACAGGCCATAATCTAAAAAAAATTAAATACAGGTCCAAAATACATATATGCCTAATTAAATACGTATTCTGAAATATGGGCATTACAACCATGCAGCTCACGCAAACGCTCAGTAATACGATCACGCAACCACCTCGAATAAGTGGGATCTTTGGCATGAGGAGAGATGTAGTCCTTTGCAAGTGCTGCATGAATAGAACTCCCGGTCTCACTAGCTACTACCGGTACTGGATGAATAGAACTCTCGGTCTCACTAGCTACCGGTGCCACTTCCTCCTTAACAGTAGGAGGAGCCACCTTAGCATTCACTGTTTCCTTCAAATAACGTGCCGCTCCTCGGGTCATGGGTGCCATCTGGTAAGATCGATATTCACAAATAATATAATTATAACATAAGCAAGCTAACTAAAGGAACCATCATGTAATTTGAGTACATTTTCGAAAGCAGATAAAGTACAAAAATTTGATTTTTGGCCAAGTGTGAGAACGGATGGCTCAGAACATAACCCAAGATTCATTCTAGCATACATTAGTATGAATCATCTATGTTCTGTACATATGGTGTAGTATATGTTCTTATCATATCTAGTATCTGAAGAATGTAACAGAATCAAGATGAACTCACATAATGTAATACTAAGACATCATCTACTACTATATAAGATATAGTGATAGATTGTCGTATCATCATTGCCGGAGGATGAGGGTCGGAGGACAGTCAACTTTATCTACGGCTACAAAGTTTCTGTCTCGCCAGTCGAATGGCTGCAGGGACTATGTCCTGATCACCATGTCGTACCGTAGATTAATGCAAATGGAGCTGGAGCTGGAGCCAAAATACAGTACTACTTCACAATGTCGTACCATTTTACTCTCTCACTCTCTCTCCTCCTCCCTCCGGCGCTCTCGCTCTCTCCGGCGCTCTCACACTACTAATTCCTATGTATTTTAAGTGTGAGAACGAATGGCTCAGAACACAACCCAAAATTTATTCTAGCATACATTAGTGTGAATCATCTATGTTTTGTACATATGGTGTAGTATATGTTCTTATCGTATCTAGTATATGAAGAATATAATAGAATCAAGATGAACTCACATAATGTAATAATAAGACATCATCTACTACTATATAAGATATAGTGATAGGCTGTCATATCATCATTGCCGAGCGATGAGGGTCGGAGGACAGTCAACTTTATCTACGGCTACATAGTTTCTGCCTCGCCAGTCGAATGGCTGCAGGGACTATGTCCTGATCACCATGTCGTACCATAGTTTCTGCCTCGCCAGTCGAATGGCTACAGGGACAATATGTCCCTAATTAATCAAACTGAGTCCTGATCATCATTGTGGTGTTGTATGCTTGCAGTAGCAAATCAAGTTTTAGAGTCATTATAGGTCAATTAATCAAACTGAGTCAATCTATCTATTTCTAAATTGCAAGAGTCTACTTCTAGGATATGGGAGCTATATCCTAAATATCTAGGCTAAAATTAACTTGGTTAGGATACTAGAGTGTCCTTACTATCTAGCAAGCACTACCTTAGTCTAGTTACACTAGCATTACCTATATTTCCTACTATGCCTACAGTCACACATTACACCCCAAGCTGTTCTGTATGCTAATAGACATGGTAGGCCTGCCTTCATTCCTCACTCACTAAAGCACACATACACATATGTATATCACAGTTAGATGTATGGATATATACATCTATATAGAAGCACACAACTGATACACTATAAGGGTCGATTTTCCAGAAAAAACTTTACTTATTCAGTGACTTTGGTGAAGCGAATGTCCCAAGGATATTCTTAACAAAGAAGGCAGATGAAGAACTCGTATTGTCCTTGACACAGTGAACATATATACCATAAACCCAAACTCTATATTCACATTTACTAATCCAAACACCACCAAACTAATAGATAACACCCAATATGGATAACACATTATTTAGCCAATATATAAACTCAGATGAATTTGAGAAGCAAAGATCCCGCCGCCCCGACCAAAGCCCTGCCCAGCCCCCGACCAAAGCCCGCCGCCCCAAGCCCGTCGTCCAGCCCCCGCCGCTCCACCCCGAGCCCGCCGCCCAGCCCCCAACGCCCCAACCCAGCCCCCAACGCCCCCGCCCCAAGCCCGCCGCTCAGCCCCGCCACCCACAACTTCTCGCCCACCGCCGCCTCCCGCCGCCCAGCCCTCGACGTCCCCGCCCCCCCACCCCACCCCACCGCCCCCGCTGCCCCTACGACACCACGAGAGAGAGAGAAAGAGAGATCAAGAGAGAGAGAGAGGGGATTACCTTCGGGAGAGAGAGGAGAGGACGCCGACGCCGATCACCAAAGCCGCGGGAGAGAGAGAGAGAGAGAGAGAGAGTGAATTTGGGGGGAATATGAAAAGTTCCCCTCGTCGTTTCAATTTAAGTCTAGAACGTATATTTAGCGACGGACTAGCGACGAATTTTTATCCGTCGATCGTTAGTCGCTCTTTTTGATGCTTGCCGACGAAATATTCGTCGCTACGTAGTCGAAGAACTGTCCCGCCAATTCTCTGCACAATTCTCGCCAAATAATCGACTGCATAGCGACGGATAAATATCCGTCGCTATATCTCTGACGCCCTAGCGACGGATGAGCGACCTTTTCTCCCCCTAAAAATAAAATAAAAATGTAACGGCTTGTCGTCGGTACTCCGTCAGCTAGTTGCCATAAAGCCGTCGCTATCGTCGACGGACAATATCCGTCGCTAATGTTCCGTCGCTAATTTACTGTATTTTGGTAGTGAATCCTACCAAACTTGGTCTACAGGTCTATGGTGCCTAGATGCATGCATCTATGAAGAGAAAACAGAAAAAACAAATGAGTTTAGGGCCATTACCTATTGAGAGTTAGATCTCAATACAAATGCCTAGAAATGAGTCCCTTCACCAACTTGCTATGGTCCAAAAGCCTCAAATCCTTGCTAGTTATCCTCCAATGATCTCCTCTACGGCAAGGGAGTGCAATGCAAAAGACTAGGCTCAATCTGGAGGTGATTTGAAGAAAAATGGGGTGATTTGGGGAAGAACACAAATTAGGTTTAAAGGAGGCTACGAAAAAGAGGCAAGATTCATCCATGTGATGATCTTTATAGGAAGGGGGAGGCTATGGCCGGCCAAGAGGGTGTAGATTAGGGTTTGGGAAGATATTTTTGGTCATGGGTAGGCTTCTACAAGTTTAATTCAAGCCCTCTTAGGAAAGGTCCAAGTAACTAGGGTTTCAAGCTAAATATCTCCTTAAACATAATATCTAGATATTCCTAACCATGTCATCTAGTTAGAACCTTCTAATGTAATATCTAGGCTCATGACTAACCTCTAGATTAGGACAATTCTAGGTTAAGGCTTAACATAATGATTAGCATAATATTAATTAATCAAAAATTCATTTTCACCAAGTCAAAAATGACCAAAATGCCCTTAACCTAAAAAGTGGTAGTCAATCTAATCACATGGTTAGGTCTCCATGGTCATAATTAGTCTCTAGGTTAAGTAACTCTAAGGTTATACTAGTGAAAAGGCCAAGGTCACAATACACTAAATTAAATAGCATTAAAAATCACCATAAGTCATTAACATGATTTAAATCCTATTATTTAATGAAAAGTTCAAAATTACCCTCAATTTACAAAAGTGGTGGTTACACATATGCTTCAGCTGTGGGAAGCCTCATGTATGCTATGGTGTGTACGAGGCCAGATATTGCTCATGCAGTTGGGACAGTTAGCAGGTATCTTTCCAATCCTGGAAGGGTATATTAGAGTACGGTCAAGTAGATTCTACGGTACCTTCAGGGCACTGTCGATTGGAGACTTTTCTTTGTTGGTGTCGAGCCGAAGTTGGTTGGGTATACTGACGCTGATATGGCTGGAGATGTAGACACGAGACGATCGACTTTGAGCTATGTGATGATTCTTGCTAGTGGAGTGGTATCGTGGTAGTCACGGTTGCAGAAGTGTGTTGCTTTGTCGACGGTAGAGGTAGAGTACATTACGGCGACGGAGGCTTACATGGAGTTGACGTAGATGAAGAAGCTGCTGCAGGAAGTGGGGCTAAAGCAAGAACAGTATACTTTGCTTTGCAATAGCTAGAGCGCCATTCACCTTGTGAGAACCAGACACTTCATAGTCGGTCCAAGCACATTGCGACTCGGTATCATTGGATACGGCATGTGGTTGAGAAGAAGGATGCGACGCTTGAGAAGATTCATACAGATGACAACGGAGCAGACATGTTCACAAAGGTTCTTCCAAGAAAAAAGTTCGAATACTGCAGGAGGATCGTCGGGATGACGACCCCCTCCACATAGTTGTGAAGGGAGAGATTTATTGGAGTGGGTGGGATTTTCAACCTATGTGAAAAATACCCCGGAGTTGGATTGGGTATCCCTATATATAAGAAATATTCCAATGGATTTAGATTGATATCTCAATAGAGTTGGATTTGGTATTTCTATACATATTAGGAATACATCAATGGTTTAGATTGAGTATTCCTACATATAGTAAAATACCTCAATTAGTTGTGGATTTGAGGCTATATAATTAGGTGTTTCTCACAATAAAATATCTCAAAAAAAAGAGGAGCAATAGTGCTTTACAACTATTGAGAGAGAGAGAGAGAAAGGATTGAAGACTATTGTGAAGGAGAGATCGCTTTGAATAATTTTTCGACATCTCTTGTTCTTCAGAGTTTACAATCAAAATTTCTTTTTTCAAGTAAGTTGTGGTGATCCGTTTGGATCTGGAGGAGCTTGTAGAGCGTGTATTCTCTTTATTCCATTAGTGGAGGTTCTTCATGGTTGGACTCCGATCGTCCCGTGATTTTTTCCATCTGAGTTTTCCACGTCAAAAATTTCTGTGTCTGCGATTTGTGTTTGACGTTTTTGGTTTTTGTGCTTTTGCTCGGTTCTCTCGCAGAACTCTCTAGTTTGGGGGAACGGTTTCTGCGCTTCGTTCCCAACACCACACATGTAGCACCTCTTATCCACGCAGTCAACCCCAAACATGCTAAGTCGGTCCCAAGTAAAAAGCCGGTTTCGAATCATTTTGTATAGGCACAATTTTTTTTTGACTGTAGTCCCTTTCACCCACACCACTTTCGCCCGTTCAACCTCGTCAGTGATGGGCCTAATTTGGTTCAAGGTCCGAATTTTTATTTCCTTCTTGTTCAAATAGAAATATATAGCTCTTTCCTAAAAGCTAGAATATAAGTTAGGCCTCCTTATTTTTTTAGAAATTGTAGTGACACATCCTTAAAATGTCATAAAAGATTATTTTTTATTTAGAGTGATTAAAAAAATAATATTTTTAATATTTGTACATGGCCTTTCGCATGTCTAATACGGCCATTGCCACCTTGTAATGAATTTCATGGAAACAAATTTTGAGTGTGCGCTCCTCTATTTTTTCCTTGTAGTCCTTTCTCCTCCTTCGACCTCATTAATCCTGTACTGGACTACGAATAACAAAGCTTAAGTACATGCCTTGTGCTCAGGCCAGCCGACCGTTCCTCCGCCAGAGCTCTTCCAGACGTCAAGCGCAGACGCCAGGCCGGCGAGCTTGGCCTTCTCGTCGCGACAACAATTTGCGTGCACGGTGATCGCCTCCCTAACGTCCCCGCCGCCCTGACAGAAGCTGCCGCCGAAGTAGAGGGCGTCTAGGCATCTCACCCTCACGCCCAGCTTCCGAAAGACGCCGTCGGACCTCATCCGGCGCAACACATCGTCCTCTTTCATGCCGGGGTAGTTGTACTGATAGCCGTACCACGTATCGAACAATGCAGCGGTCCTGCTACTCGAAGCCGCAAAGTAGAAGCCCGCGTCGACAATGTCGTGAGCATCGCAGCTCATCTGCACGTCTTCGCTCCTGTTGCCCAAGTTCGCGAAAGGATTCCTGAGCCACATGACATCTACGTTCTGAAGAGAGATACAAAGACCACGTCACTTTCATGGATTTGATCGATCATGCGTAGCTTAAACGTTCCGACTTACCGTGCTGACGAAGCTGTAACCGAGCTTGAGAACGTCCCCGAGAAACTGGACCCTTCGCCACATCATTCTGTTGAGTTCCTCGGCCGTGAAGGGCGGTTCTTTGGAGAAATCGACGCCGTACGTGAGCAGCCTGTAGCAACGGAGCTTCAGAAGCTTGCACCGGTCGAAGGCCACACGATCGACCGCCGCGAAGAGGAGGTGCTTGATCAAGGGCTCGGTGTCCCCACCTTGCCGGAGGCTTTTGAGGAAGAGGTCTAGCATGCCATTCTCCGCCGCTTGGTCCATGTTCAAGAAGCTGATGACCAGCGTCTTGTTTTCCATGGAAATTCTGTTCAGGAGGAGTTGCAGCTCATATTTGGAGACGTCTGTCTGGCCACAAACAATGTACGTGCAGATAAATGAGCTCATAATAAAATCCAGTATCGCATTATTATCAGACACAATTTGACTGATGAACTAGTGTAATTGTTGGTGTTTTTGCCTTTGGACTAGAAAAGATAGTCCCACATCGGCTACACCAAATGGTGAGTATCTCAATATAATGCATTGCTTGTGTTGAGGTGTGCACATGAGGTGTAGTGGGGCACAAGTTTGTGCCATGTGGAAGTATTTTCCTAGAAGGAAAAAGGATTAAATCCAACAAGGATGCAAGTTAATTTTTGTTGTGCGGACTCGGACGGACGCGGACTCCAAGATGTCTCGTGCATGCACGGGAGGGTTCGGGGGGTAGGCGTGGACTGGCACACTTCTATGCTGATTGTGGGATGATCTAAAATATCAAACTCTATTTTTGAGTATTGGTATTTTAGTCCCACATCGGATAGGAGAAGAGGTGAAGTCTCAACTCCACTCTATAAATAGAGCCCCTTGGCCTCCTTTGAAAAATGCACCAAGAAGAGAGTTGAGGGAGTCTGTTAAGTCCAGGAAGCCCGTTCAAGTCTCAAATATTGACTTACGAGCGTTCCAGAAGTTCTCTTGAACTTGCTGGTTCCTGGGAGCTTATCCGTACTGCGGGTATAGCTTTGAGCGCCGGTGTTCAACACCCCAGCGAGATCCGCTCTTCTTCTTCCTTCCTCTTTCTGTTGCCTTCGAGAATCTGAGACTCAACTGTTGTTGATCATCTCTTGTTGCCTTCGAGAAACCGCTATTGCAAACGCGATTCGATTTTTTTAATCGTTTAGGCTACGCAATCAGCATTATTTGCATCTCTTTTTTAGGGATTGCAACTGCATTATTTGCATCTCTTTTTTAGGGATTGCAACTGCATTCTTTGCATCTCTTCTTAGGGATTGCAACTGAGTTTTTCCATCGATTGTTTGCAAATAGACTTACAATCTCAAAGCTATACGATTCGATGGAAAACACTCGTGCTTCGCTTGTCGATACCTTTAACAAGTTGGAGAAATTCGACGGCGAACACTTCCAGATCTGGAAGCGAAAGGTGACTCTGAACCTTCAACTCGTGGATGTTGATCACGTGTTGGATGAGGAAGAACCAATCGTTCCAGCAACAGGATCTGCTGCTGTTCTGGCCGCTGCTACGAGCAAGCAGACGAAGTGGAAAAAGGATAACAGCATATGCAGGCTGCTGATCCTGAATTCCATGGAAGACTCTCTGGCCTCCTACACAAAGAGGACTTCTGCCAAAGAGATCTGGGAGTCCGTGGGGAAGCTGTATGACGACGACGAGGCCCGGTCGAAGATGTTCATGGTTGAAAAATACCACAAATGGGTCTTTGAAGACGAGAAGACCATGCTGCCCCAAGTGAAAGAGTTCCTGAAGCTGCGCCAGAAACTGGAGGACGATAGCATGCCCCTCGTCGACAAGTTCGTCGTTGGAGGGATCGTGGCAAAACTTCCTCCAGGATGGAGCAACATCTATGCAAGGATGCATAGGAAGAAGATGGAGATTAGCCTGGATAATCTCCTCAGCGAGATTCATGTTGAGGACGAGATGCGCTCTCAACAGAAGTTGGACACCCTGTCCAAGCAACTAGCAACGGCGAATCTGGTTCAAGCCACCAGAGAGAACAAAGGGAAGCAGGCGGCTTCTCACCACAAGAAGAAGGACTTCTCGAATCTGAAAGTGAAGGGTCCAGGATTCAAGCAACAGAAGTCCAAGTCCCATGTGACTTGCTTCAACTGTGGCAAGAAGGGTCACTATAAAAGTGAATGCAAGTCCAAGCCCAAAGAGCAAGGTGAGCCTAACAAGATTTCTTTGGTTACTAATCAGGTTGCCATGATAGCACAGGTTGCAACTGTGGGGGCAGACTTGGACTGGTGGATAGACACTGGCGCGACATGTCATGTCTGTTCAGACAAGGACTGGTTCGTCTCCTATGAGCCTACTTCCGAGAAAGTCATGATGGCGAACCAGGCACAAGCTGAAGTACTGGGGATCGGGACGGTGGAGCTGAAGCTTACATCGGGGAACATTCTGACGCTTCAAGGTGTGAAGCATGTTCCTGCAATCGCAAAGAACCTGATCTCTGGGAGCCTGCTCTGCAACGCAGGCTTGAGGATGGACATCAATGCTGGCCAAATGGTGATGTCCAAGAAGGGTACTTTCTTCGGGAAAGCTTTTCAGACTGAAGGAATGTACAAAATTCAGCTTGTTGTAACCCAGCATAATAATGTCAATGCTATCACTAGTTTGAATTACTCTCTTGAGTTGTGGCATAATAGACTAGGACATGTTCATTGTAAGCGAATAAACAAAATGTCTAGTCTAGGACTTATCTCCAAGTGTGGGGGTAAGGTAGAGAAATGTGAGATATGTGCTCAGACGAAGATCACTAGGAAACCCTTCCACAGGGTCCATCGAAGCACAGATCTTCTGGAGTTGGTTCACTCAGATATCTGTGACTTCAAACAATTCTCTACAAAGGCCGGGATGAAGTATTTCATTCTTTCATCGATGACTTCTCCAAGTATGCCTTCGTCTATTTACTCAAATCTAAAGACGAAGCATTCGAGAAGTTCAAGGAGTTCAGGGCCGAGGCTGAACGGCAAACTGGACAACAACTCAAGAGGCTGAGGAGTGATCGAGGTGGGGAATATAGGTCTCATGAATTCTCATCATTCTGCAAAGAACATGGAATCATCAACGAGACGACGGCTCCGTATTCTCCATAATCCAACGGAGTAGCAGAAAGGAAGAACAGAACGTTGACAGAGATGATGAATTCTATGCTGTTGACTGCGGGTCTCCCAAAGTGCTATTGGGGAGAAGCTGCATTAACGGCCACTTTCATTCTGAACAGAGTGCCGTATGCAACTTCCGACATAACTCCTCATGAACTCTGGTTCAAAGTCAGACCCAACCTGAATGTCATTCGAGTGTGGGGGTGCCTGGCATATGTGAAGCTCCCGGATCTAAAGATTCAGAAGCTGGGGACAAGGACTACTAAGGCGATCTTCCTGGGGTATGCCGAGAAGAGTGATGCTCGGAGATTCCTTGATATCGAGTCAAATCATATCATCGAATCTCGCGATGCTGAATATTTTGAAGAAAGTTTGCAAGGCACAAGAACATTGTTCTCGCGGACATTCCGGAGAATAATGAGGGTGCGGAGCAGACAGAGATCTTTATCGAACCAGTAGTCCAAGATGGAGTTGTTGTCGAGGAGACACCAGCTGAACCAGAACTCGCTGAGCCGTCAACTAAGCGAGCGAGGAGGCCGAAAGACTTCGGAGATGACTTCGTCACCTATCATGTGGAAGCAGATCCCTTACCTATGATGAGGCGATGAAG
>JANAVB010009860.1:0-18865 GCA_029216955.1 Iris pallida
ACGTGCCGCTCCTCGGGTCATGGGTGCCATCTGGTAAGCAAGCTAATATAATTGTAACATAAGCAAGCTAACTAAAGGAACCATATGTAATTTGAGTACATTTTCGAAAGCAGATAAAGTACAATAAATTCGATTTTTTGCCAAGTAGCAGAACGGATGGCTCAGAACACAACCCTAAAATTCATTCTAGCATACATTAGTGTGAATCATCTATGTTCTGTACATATGGTGTAGTATATGTTCTTATCGTATGTAGTATCTGAAGAATGTAACAGAATCAAGATGAACTCACATAATGTAATACTAAGACATCATCTACTACTATATAAGATATAGTGATAGGTTGTCGTATCATCATTGCCAAGGGATGAGGGTCGGAGGACAGTCAACTTTATCTACGGCTACATAGTTTCTGCCTCGCCAGTCGAATGGCTAGGGACTATGTCCTGATCACAATGTCGTACCGTAGATTTAGGATTTAAAATATGGTATTCAGGTCAACTTAATTCAGTCAAAGGGTACTGAACAGAAAGTCTAATTATTCCATATTTCAGTAATATCAGTGAGCTAAATCATACTCAACTGTCAAGAATACTTAGGAGAAAACTCATTCACAATATTAGTATCCATCCTTCGTGACATAGCTGAAATTTTATAGGGCTCGATAATAATTATTAGTCAATTTATTCATCATTTCAAAACCCTGAAAATGCCCAAAAAAACTCCCAGTATCAGTAAATAGGGCTCGAAACCTAAATTAGAATTCGAATCCAAGCAAAACATCAAATTGACAGTTGATATGCCCAAAAAAACTCCCAGTATCAGTATATAGGTGTCACACTGTGAGTCTCGTGTCCACACAGTGGGACACGACGTGTCCAAACCAACAAAATAGGTGTCACACGAACTAAAAGCGAGTCCACACTCTCATGTCCTCCGCAGCGAGTCCACTGTCAGTCTCGTATCCCCCGTAGCGAGTCTACGCTTTCGTGGACACGAACTAGAAGCGAGAGAGAGAGCTAGAAGACGAGGAGAAACTGGGGAGGAGCTACCTGAGGAAGGAGGAGGAGGAGAAGGAGGAGAAGGAGGAGCTACCTGAGGAAGAAGGAGGAGGAGAAGGAGGAGGCCGGAGGAGGGAGATCGCCGGAGGAGCGTCGCGGAGGAGGAGGCCGGAGGAGGGAAATCGCCGGAGGAGCGTCGCGGAGGAGGAGCGTGCCCAAAATTGGGGGGGAAAAATTGTGAATGATCGAAAAGGAAACCCTCGCTGGCTATATGAAACGATTAGCGACGTCCTTATAGGACGTCGCTAAACGTCGCTGATATATAATAAACGGCGACGCCTCTTAAAATGCGTCGCTACACGTCGCTATATCAGCGACGGGTACCGACGGACTTGCGACGCAGGTTCGCATTTAACAAAATATAGCCGCTAGACGTCGCTATTAGTCGCTGTTGGCGACAAACAGCGACGTCTTATATTAACGTCGCTAAAACCCCAAAAATTAGCGACAAAATTTCATGGAGGCGCTAAATACGTCGCTGATATGACTTATTTTGGTAGTGATTGAAGCGTATTATACGGACTCTCGGATGTACAAGGAGGAGTTCATAAAAGTTGTATTGGCGATGGATAGTGAGGAAGATCAAAAACATACTCCAAAAGATATTCTCATGATCACCGTCAAAGGACGTGCTACTCGTCCCTCTTCTTCTCAGACATTGACTATACATCTTTTCTCTCATAACAAACAGCCTTCTACTGTAGAAAGGGAACAAAGGGAGCTCACATCCTCTGAGCCTCTTGTTATCGACCTTCGTCGTAACAAACCTTCACCTTCTTCTTCTCCCCCCCTCCTCTGGTTATCAACCTTACTAAGCCTTCTGTTAAGGCTAAGAATCATGTTGTAAATGATGATGTACAAATCAATAAAGTAGCATCTCCTTTACAGTATACTGATGTTCTTTATTATACTCGATGTTATTTAAAAATGTTAGATAACTTCGAACCACTCACCATAGGAGCAGTTGAAGCTTCACAAAATGAAGTATTGCTCGAGCCTATGCAGGACTCCTTCTTCTTAGTTCCTTCCAGGAAGAAAGATGAACTTCCTATACTCTTTAGTAAAGGAACAGAACAGAAGATCACGCCCAATGGTGAAGAAGAAAATCACGATAATAAAAGACTTCAATTACGTCGTTATAGTCAGCAATCAAAAGATATCATTCAGATGGGCTATAATTTTAAAGCTGGTCTCAATGGCGATAAAGGAAGGCGAACTCCTATTCGTATTCCTGTCCGAAAAAAATCACAATAATACTACAACAAAACGAAGCGGGGATTAGGTTATACTTCACCAAGTCCACTCCAGAACCCTCTGAATCCGATGAAGAAGAACGATCTAACTCCTATGATTCTATCTTATGGGATTCAGACACCAGTATAGGGCACGTCCATCGAGTGACTCTATCTTCCAATATGGTAACTGCCAAGTTCTCGGAAGATGACAGAGACTTTGTCGAAGCCTCTGAATTTGATCCTTGGACACAAAGGATGGATACTCAATGGGACTTCGCTTTGAGCAACATGAGCTACCTACTGAAGATCAGTTGGTTCCAGTCAATGTTGGAGATGAAACTTCCCCAAAACTAATATTTGTCAGCAAAAGCCTTCCTGAAGTGGATAAACAGGAATTGATCCAACTCATTAGGGAATAGATTGATGTATTTGCTTGGAGCTATAAAGACATACCGGGATTGGATCCTCAGATCGCTACCTACAAGCTCAACATTTTGTCGAATGCGAAACCAGTCAAGCAGCAACAACGTCGGTTTTGACCCGACATGATGGATGCCATAGAAGCTGAGGTCAAAAAACTCATCGCCTGCGGTTTCGTCAGAGAAGAACAACATCCGGACTTGGTGGCTAATGTTGTCCCAGTTTTGAAGAAAATATGAAAAGTCCGAGTCTGCATCGACTTCAGAGACCTTAATAAAGCTTGTCCCAAAGACGAATTCCCTCTTCCAATCACTGATGTCATGATCGACAATACTTGCGGATTTGACCGTATGTCCTTTATGGATGGATTCTCAGGATATAATCAAATCAAGATACATCTAGAAGATGAGAAACATACATCTTTTCACACTCCTCTTGGAGTCTATTGCTATATTGTCATGCCATTTGGTCTTAAGAATGCTGGTGCAACTTATCAGCGAGCCATGAGTACCATCTTTCGTGATCATTTACGAAAGACTGTTGAATGTTTTGTTGACGATATTGCTGTCAAAAGTCGTCTAAAAGAAGACCACATTCAAGACTTGAGAACTATTTTCGATCTAATGCGCCAGCATCAACTTAAGATGAATCCCACCAAGTCATTCCTGGGAGTCTCTAGTGGCAAATTTCTTGGATTCGTTATTACCTATAGAGGTATACACGTTGACCCTGAGAAAATTAAAGCCATTCAAGAGATGCATCCTCCACGCAACCTAAAAGAGCTACGAGGATTCCAGGGACGGCTTGCGTATATCAGGAGATTCATCTCGAATCTCTCTGGATGCTGTAGACCGTTCATTCAACTCATGAAGAAAGGTGTGTCTTTTATTTGGACTGAAGAATGTCAACAAGCATTTGAAGACATAAAGCGGTACTTGATGAACCCTCCAGTTCTAGTGCCTCCAGTGTTAGGAATACCCTTCCTGATGTATGTTCGAGCAATGGACCATTACCTAGGTGATTTATTAGCTCAAAACAATAATGAAGGTCATGAACATGCTATCTATTACCTTAGTCGTATAATGATTGGAGCTGAACATCGATACACTCCAGTGGAAAAAGAATGTCTAGCTTTGATGTTTGCTGTTCAAAAGATGAGACATTATATCACTGGCCAAACTATTCATGTTATTTCTAGAGCTAACCCTCTCCGGGTCCTGATGAAGAAGCCCAGTACACTCAATTCTAGGGTTGCAATATGGGCCATATTGTTAGCACAATATGATATGGTTTATGTTCCTCAAAAGTCTGTTAAAGGTCAAGCCCTTGCTGACTTTCTGGCATCTCATCCAATTCCCTAAACGTCAAAACTCTACGACGAGATTCCAGACGAAACGTTGGAGTCCAACATAATTTCAGAAGAAACTCTTACATGGCATCTATTTTTTTATGGTGCATCCAGAATTGGAGCAAAAGGTGCTATTGTTGCTGGAGTTGGAATTGTCCTCGTCTCACCAGAAGGGTTAGCTATTCAAAGAGCTTATTCTTTAGATGAGTCGTATTCCAATAACGTGGCTGAATATAATGTTCTGCTCATTGGTCTCCAATTAGCTAAATAATTAGATATTTATTATCTTAAAGTTTATGGAGCCTCCAAACTGATTGTCAATCAAGTTAGAGGCACATACGAAGTTCGACATCAAGATCTGGTCCCATATTATGATGCGGCAATCAGGATGGCTACTTCATTCAAAGGCTTCTTCATCGAGCATGTACGCCGAGCATGTAATACGAAAGTTGATGCACTCGCTAATCTTGCAGCAGTATTAGCAATTCCAGTAAGAAGGCAACAAATGATTGTCATCACTAATATAGAGTTATTTTGTGTCGAGAATAACTTAAATATTGAAGTCAACAACCCAAACATGGAATTCAACAATTCAGTTGAAATTTGTACCATCAGTGAAGACTGGAGGACTCCTTTCATATACTTCATGGTCCATGATATCCTACCCGAAGATCCTAAGGAGGCTACAACAATTCATCAGCGGTCACTCAGATTTTATTATAATCATGCTACAAAGACACTCTACTGACGAATGTTTGACGGTTTACTACTACGCTGTCTTGTGGGAGAAGAAGCAAAATAAATACTTCATGAAGCTCATGACGGTGTTTGTGGTGCACATCAATCTGGTCCTAAATTACATGATCATATTCGCTGTATGGGCTACTATTGGCCCTCGATGATATCTGATGCAATAGAGTATACAAGGAAGTACCGAGCATGTCAAATCCATGCTGACTTCATCCATCAACCATCAGAATTTTTTCACCCGACGGTAGCATCTTGGCCCTTTGAAGCTTAGGGCATGGATGTCATTGGTCCTATCAACCCTCCCTCGTTTCGAGGACATCGGTTCGTATTGGCCATAATCGATTACTTCTCAAAGTGGGCTGAAGCTATACCTCTAACTGAGGTCAAGACAAGCAGCGTTATTAATTTTATTAAGCATCATGTGATCTACATATTCGATGTTCCTCGACGAATCATTCATGATAATGGGCCACAATTCATCAGTCAGAAGTTCACTCGATTCTGCGATGACAACAAGATCAATAATATTGCTTCTACAGCTAACGGGTTGGCAGAAGCATTTAACAAGACCATCATCAAACTCCTGAAGAAGTTTGTTTCTACCAACAAACGGAACTGGAGTGAAAAGCTTGGAGAATGTCTGTGGGCTTACCGTACTACTATACGTACTCCTACAGGCTGCACACCTTTCTCTTTGGTATATGGATACGAGGTCGTCTTACCATTGAAAATCCAGATCCCTTCCCTAAGGATTGACATTGCCAATGAACTCACAACCGAAAACAATGATCATCTGAGACTTCAGGAGCTTGAAGCACTTGACGAGAAACGGCTCCTAGCTCAACAACATATTGAGTTATACCAAGCTCGTCTATCAAAATCCTTCAACCGTAAAGTCAAAGTCTGAATATTTCAGAAAGGAGAACTAGTCCTAACCGTCAAACGTCCTATGACTATGACGCACATGAGCAAAGGCAAATTCGAAGCGAAGTGGGAAGGACCCTACGTTGTAAGCAAAGTTTTCTCCAATGGAGCTTATCAATTGACCGGTATGGATGGTCGAGTTGCCATCTTGCCTATCAATGGCAAGTTTCTTAAGAAATATTATGTTTAAAGACACAAAGACGTCAACACAGAGACTCAGAATGTAAATAAAATTTCTTTTATTGCATAATTTAGACGAAAGGAAATACATAAAATTAACGAGGACTGGAGCCCTCTTGATCGAAGACAAATTTTGCAAGGAGCTCGAATACATTATTGTTCGACGATACCAACAATTCACATGCAGCTTTCCTCAGAGCTTCTTTCTCGGCACTATTCCCAGGCTCCACTAGTTTGGTGAGAATGTCCCGCTTCTGTCCAGGGACAGCCGAGCTTTCTCTGACTTCTGGCTGAGTAGGTGGCGGAGGCTCGTCGGAAGGAGTGTCGAAAGCGGCTTCATTCTTCGGGATGACTTCTGCCTCCTTAGGCATATCTTCTGAAGACATTTACAAAAGAACGAAAAGGGGTGAATAATATTCTCAGAAAAGTTCCACACTATTGATAGACAAAAAACCAAACATTATGTCTCGGAAATCGAAATAACCTTTCCTCGAAAAGGTATATTCGTTCATTCATCTCCTTTCATCTCGTGAAGAGGTCTTCATTTATTCTCTATCTCGAGAATAGAAGCGACCTTTCCTCGAAAAGGCATACTTATTCACTCATCAATCTTTTTAAAGCCTATATTTATTATCGTTTATTTACTTTACTTTCTCGTAAATAAAGCTACAGATAATAAATACTCAAAATCTCCAGTGGAGTCCATCCAAATCATCAATTCTGTCTTTTGAAACCCAGCTGTTTTAAAAGGTATCTTTTCTTTATGATAAATCCGTATTATCATAGATATCAACTTTTTAGACATGATATCATGTCTTTGAGTCCTAGCTGACTTGAAGATTATCAATAGAAAAATGAATTCACGTCCATATTACCTCTGGATTCTATTTTCTATATCATCACATCAAATCAAGTCATAAAGAAGAGAAAAATCACTCTTTATTCCTTCTTTAAAAACATAGATACATCTTAATGGAAATCTATTACATCTCGGATTTTCATTCTAATTTTAACAAATGAATGTCTATCTTTGGATCTTCTTGTTGGTGCCAGTTCCTTATCGACTCGACCTGAAGCAGCGAGCAAGGCAACGGAATCAACTCTGGTCTTCTCTCTCAGAAAGACGAGAGGAGAACCACGGAGTACAGCAGCTCGAAGAAAAGTTGCTGTCAATACAACTGGTGGAGAAGAGACGACCCTTCATGAGAAGTAGGAATGAAATCACCCTTGTGATACGATTCCTAATTCATTGTCTCCACTGTCCAACTCTCATGTATAAAGGCCCTTCCTATCATCTCGAGGAAGCCCTTTTAAGCATGAAGAGTTCTAAGCTATCTGATGTGTGTGTCAAAATGGTTCAACTTCATAGCATCCAAGATCACCGATACCGGTTCTGGGAATTTTCGTCAGTTGCCCCCCTGCAAACATCAGAAAGAAGAAGAGAATATAGTAAATGTTCTTTTATTATCACAACTATTCATATGCAATTGAAGCTGAAATGTTATACGCGTCTATAGGCGTATATTTCAAAAAAAACACCACGTGTTGTTCGAAAGTTGATATATCAAGACAGTTACACAACAAAGCTCACATATGCCTAAAATCAAGACGTGTCAACATAGTTACGCGACAAAAGTTCAAATGTGCCAGGATAGTCAAATTGTTTTTAATTTCATAATGAAAAGAAAAAAGAGACAGACACTACAAGGCACTATGGCCATTATATAAAAATAACGATCTCAAGACACGTCATTTCTTCTTCCCACCATCAGCCTAACGCAAAGCAGCGCTCAACTCCTCTATATTGTAGATGCCCGAGCGATACATCAGACGGAGGGATCCTTCCCTCTGTTCTAGTGTGCCACGATCCTCGAAAGACGATGGCCCACCTTGGAAACGAGCGAAGATTGATGGGGTCAGGCCAAAGCAGTTCAGGAAGTTCTCCGCCCTCAGGGACGGGTTGGCTTCCAGCAGATACGCCGTAGGCGTAAAATTCGACTTCTCTTCAGAAGCCTCGTCATCGACAGTGAGGTTCGTCTTCTTCATGCTCTCCTTGGGTGCCATGAGAGTAGTGAATGAAGATGAAGGATTGCAACCTCATACTTATATATACAGTGAAGGTCGGCTCCTGCCGACTCTTCGTCTTCCCAATAAATGGGCACGTAACACTTAACAAGGGAGAAAAGAAAAAGATGTTTCGAAAAAGACCACCCCTTAAATAGGCTCATCGTTGGGAATGAAACGAGCATTTAATGCTCTGTTCAGTCAGGTTGTGCGACACTCACATTGCGTCGTACTCAGCATACGTGGCCATCAGGTTGCGCAACAATCATGTTATGCCGTATATTACCGCGCAATGCGTCAAAATTGTGCCCAAAATACAACACAGATTTTGAAGCGTCGCACAACATGGGTCGACAGTAACCAAACCCTAAAAATGGAGGCTCAAGTTATGAGTTGCGCCCCACTCTAAAAAAAGTGGGTGCACGACGTCAGGAGCCGGCCAAACCCTAAATAGGGTGATCGATGATCGGGTCTATGATCAAGTGCTTACCTTCTATGGCCGGGTTAATAGTCTCTTGTTGTGACGAAGACGGAATGTATTGATACACACGTCGTTGCATTTTGCATGATGAAGCACGAGATGAAGGCTCGACGAAGTCCTTTCCTTTCTTAACATCGAATCTCCTGGTCGCCATTAGGGTTTGTCAAATAAGCTTCTGAATCGAGAAGAAGAGACAGAGTGGTCAAAGGAGATCATGAAGAAGAGAAGGAGGTAGGGTTTCGAGAAATTCATGTTGGTGAAAAATAAAAGGCACAGAGTGTATGGCTATTTATAGCCCAAACAGTTACGCAATCTATGCTGAAGAATCAGGCTCGAGTAAACTGGCACAATCCAAACAAAACTAGCATAATTTAAAGTATTCCAAAACTTTGAAGTATTTTCAAGTTTCAAAAACTTTGAAGGGGATTTTGTAGAGGCTAAAAATTAAACTGCGCCACCTATTAAAGTGTTCAATCATCAAATGGCCCCAAATAATTATGTTGTGCCAAACCATCAAGTTGTGCAGCATCAGGTTGCGCTGGAGTCAGGTTGTGCGATCGCCACGTGGTGTACTTCCTCGAGAAGTTGTAACAGCATCATCATTTTCTGACAAACTGACAACACGAAGATTAAGGAAAATCCAATCGAATCCCGTGCAACGCGATGCTCGAGTAGATTTTGTTAGCATGTAATTAATGTTGACAACTGGTTCGCACAAGTCATTATGTGGTACGAGAATTAATCAGTACAACACATAAGACCTAGTCAACGGTGCCAGTTATTGAGTTGTGCCCATGCGCAGCCTAGCTAGTTGGCACCACTTGATCAACTCTTATTTTTAAAGCAGGATGACGTAGCGCGCAAGCCACCAACTTCACAGAGCGTGCTCACTACACTGTCCACGACCACGCACATCTCAATCAAATGATGCCACGCGTCCACAGCAGTTGGTACAACCGCTCGTGCAAGTTGCTACATTGTACCACGCGCAACCTGATGAAGCTTACGCAAGGTGATCAAACAGTATGAAGAACAGTGATATGGCACACAAGCTATTAACTTCGTAGAACGTGTCTACTATACTGCCCACGACCACGCGCATCTCAATCAAACGATGCCACGCGTCCACAACAGTTAGTGCAACCGTTCGCGCAAGTGAACAGGAGGCATGCAACCTGAAGCGCGCGTAACCCAGAATATCTGCTAAATAGTTATTTCAAGAACTCTATAAATAGAGTTTCAAATCAATCTCAAAGCATCAAGAATGATCATAATCTCCTGCTAAAGTGCTGTTGCATCCTCGAGAGGCTCGTGTCTTCGATATTACATCATCCAAGGGATAAAGTGATCGTCTTCTGATCAGATTCCTATAGTTGTACTTCCCCAAAAATCAATTGTACTCTTGTACTCTTTTTTAAGTTTGTAATAAAAGAATTTTGTTCATGCAAATAACTTTCACTGTTGGTTTTATGATGCATTTTTGTGAATGTTTTTGATGAATATTTTCATAGCATACTTTTATTGTTTTCACATTCATATTGAATCACTGGAGAAAGAGAAGAAGTATTATGAATCGTTGTTGATGCAAATGTAGGACCAAGTGAATGGAGCTTGAAGTCGCATGGAAGATCTCTTTCTTTTGATAATTCACCAATACGAGAGTGGCTTTGATCCTTCAACAATCCTTAATCATCATGCTTAACAAAGGATGACTTATTATTGCGTATGGTTCTAATAAAAGATGCTTAGTAAGAACCCAGAAAGATAATAAAAGATAAGTAATCATATGGCTAGTGAAACTGTTGTGAATCAAATATTGAATTGGTTATTGTGGCAACAAATGTTGGGCAGATGAAGCAAAGTCCTAAGAATTGGACATCGAGTATATCGAGCTACGACTCGAAGGAAATGGCAAATATGATAAGTCCCTGGATTGGGTAGTGGGTATGTGAGCTATGACTTAAGGCAATGTGGCAAGATAAATGAGAACTATGGCTTTATGTACTAGTGTTTCTATTATCAAACCTGTAATGTTTCTTTGTAGCTAAGTTGCATATGACTTATGCACAGGGTATAGTTCCTCGAACGGTACTCCGGGGTCACGGACCCGATTCGGCCTAGGAGGAATAAGGATGGTGATGACGTACTAGCATCAGAATACGTGGAACTTTCAGTGAGGCTAGCTACATGTTGTGTAAAGTATACCACAATTCTATTTATGTCAAGACGGCTCGGGACTAGTAGCCTTCATACAGACAGGTGTCATAGCTAACAAATATCTTATACATGCAGAGTAAGTATCATTCATAAATGTACATGAAAGGCCATCGACCGTGGGTAAGATTATTCACTGAATTGGTGAACATTATGAATTGCTTTTGTTTTCTATCATATAAAGTGTTAATAGACCATAAGGCAAGATAGCAAGATCAAAAATCAATAGTGTTACTTTCACATAATTTACTACTATTAATTTATGGTGATATTGGTTACGGCCGCTCACTAGTATACGATAATGTACTGGCCCTCGTCTCCATAGGTGCCGGGAACCTAGACTCTTTAGAAGCTTTGAACTCCTTTGAAGCTTCCACTTGTAGAAGAAGGCATTCGCTGAAGGTGGTTTATTGTCGTTCTTATTAAGGGATATGATGTATGGAACAATTGTATCTTATTTCAATATTTCTGCAAGTTGTAAGCCAAGTTTGATATTTCTTCTCAGTTGTTTTAGAGCCTTGTGTTTTCTACTGCAAAAGTTATCAATAAAGAATTTATTTCAATCTATATCTGTGTTATTCAATTTCTATGTGATCCGTTGCGAATTCTATGCAAAAGTATCTTTTTTACAAAATGAGCATGAGCATGCCTTATACAAGTACAATCTAGACTTGTATGGCATCGCTGGCTATGTTTCAATTTATAGAATTTGGTCGTAACAATTATGTGGGCTTCTTTGGTTTGTGTTTGGCGTCTGAGTTTGTATATGCTGATTTGGATTTGTGGTGTACGAGGTATCATAGGATTTGAGCGATGGTGCATGCTTGCTTAACTCGGTCGGATTAGAATGGATCAGTTTCTCCAATGCCCATGTATAGTCTTCAAGTTTCTCACTCTTCATGAAGCAAAAAGCAACTGAAAATGTTTTTCAAGTAGAGGTGAACCCGACAACATGAAAGAGAGACACCTTGAACTTATTGGACTTGTATGTGCAATCAAGAACTAACACGTCGGCAAAAGACCTGGCCAGATTGGTGCAATCGGGATGAGCCCAAAAGGGTGAAATAACTTCGTTACTCTGGGGATGTCTTCTATGGAACACAACATAATGATTATCTGCAAGTAACTTAAGCACTTCTTGCATCGCCATTCTTGATTTCGTCCGAATAGCATTCGAAGTAGATAGGATGTTGTATATTGACTTCATTGTAGACTTGTTTTTCTCATATTTATGTTGTATGACGGAATATATTTGCCTTGGTGCAACTCCGAAAGTGGACAAGTCTTCGACTATCTTCTTCTCAGTATTGTTCAACCGTCCGACATACGGATAACCCAATAGTGTTTCGACAATCTCATGGTTGTGGATTCCATTCTTGACTTCGACTGTCCACTTCCCTTCTTTTTGTTCTAATATGGATCGTGAATGGACAACCACATTTCCTCGTTCCAACATTTTTTGGGAACTTTACATTGGATATCTGTATCTTTCTTATGGCTTCTGAACACACCACCTCTTTCAAATCCAACAATCATAATTTGTCGTCCCGGGCAATTTTGGGCTGTCGGGATATCACAAGAACTATTGGTGTGCTGTCGTATGCACCCAAAAATAAAATCTTTACTCTTAAAATAATTTGTAGAAATGAGAGTAAGGATCAATCCTACGGAGAGTAATTAGTTTAGATTTCTGTTATGTGAACAATGACGGGGGAGAGTTTTGAATATGATAATAGATAATTTAAGAAGAACTAAAAACAATTAAAGTCAATCAAAGGAACAAATATTGGTTTCAGTGAACATTCACCATTGGAAATCAGAAAATTGATCATTGATGCAAGCATAAATTAAAGCATACTTTGAATATTTACCGTTGGAAGTATCTTCCTATCTCTTTTAGGCTTAGTTAATTAGATACAAGCGACCTAATTAACTTTACTTACTAAATAATCTAAGACAAGCGCTATAGATTTAATCTAGCAATTTCTTAAAGAACAAATAGATCGATAAAGCAAAATAATAAAAGCACAAGCGGTTGCATTTAATTTTGTCAAACATTTTTTTTCTTCATAAGATCAAATAAAACAAAACAGTTTATTAAAGCTTGGTTGCTTCACAAATTAGAAACATTAAACTATTACGAATTTGATATCTAATTTAGCGATAGATCGAAGTGAATAATAAACTAGTAGGCCTCTTAGTAATTAAACAAAACAATAATGAAAGTTGGCATAGAAAAACATTCAATATTCAAAGTATAACTCAAATATATAAAATAATTTAGATCTCACAATTTTACTGATTCCAAGGCTTCCATGCACTTCGACCAACAAGACTTTTAGCCGCACGTGTTCTTCAAAACTTCAAAAGAAAAGTTGGAGAAAGAGAAGACGAGTTGTGTTGTGTGTTGTGTTCTCATGATTTTTACCCCTTTTATACACCCTAAATTAATTGTTTCAAGCCCATAATATATTCCCATATATCCTCTAAAAGTTACAACTTCTCAAACCAAAAAAAACTAAGTCATAGAACAAGTAGAAAAATGGTTATTTTGGTTCCTATTTTTGTTCACAATATCTTTGACCCAACTTGAAGCCTGATTTCGTCAATGATGCAGCCTGAATATCGAAAACCTTAAAATAGAAAAGTTGTAGCCCTTTGTCTTAGTTTTCCAAATATTTTTGAAGCACCTCAATTGCTTTTCGGAGGAGAAAGTTACGCCCAATTTGGTAAAAATATGTCAAAACTGTCCAGAATTGTAATTTTGTTCCATTTTGTACATAGTGTCTCCATCTGCATCCTAAAGCAAAATATAAATATAATGAGTACCTTTAGTCATAAAATGAGCATAAAATGGTGAATATTAAGGGATAAAAATATAACATTTTATATTCTCGTCAAATACCCCCACACTTAACTTTTGTTCGTCCTCGGACAAAACTCAAATTTATTTATCTTTTTCAAAATGAAAATTAAGGTTGTAATGCCATAAATAAAAAATAACCAAGCTCTTTAAAACTTATAACATATCATGAAAATATATTCTTAGACAACTTCTACTTAGTAAATATTTTCACTTTAAGATAGAGTAAACTAAATTGGTAGACGCTCACAGGAATAAACACTCAACTCTCATCGGTTTGAAGGGTAAGTGTTTCGCTCAAATTCATTCATAAAGAAATGATCTACCATAAGCTTGCATATCTTCTCATTCTCCACCACTTGGACCACATGCATAACATAAATCATAAGGACTTTCATGGGTTGTAATGGGGCTTGGGATCAAGGTAGGATATATTTGGGAGTGTAGTTCGAAAGCCATCAAAACTAGTGGAGCAAAAATGATTTAACTCAAGCTCAAACATATAAAACATGCACATCCAATCACCCCCATTCACCTTCTTCAATTTGGCTTTAAAACATTCGACATACCCCTTTATTGGAATTGGAGGAAGAATTATGGAAATGAATATCAAAAGTAATTTCCTCTATCACTTTTTTTTCATTACTTCTTCTTCTTTTTTCTTTTCTTTTTTGTCTTTTTCTTTTCTCTTTCTTCACTTTTTTCATTTTTATTTTTACAATAATGGAACTCAATAGTTTGAGAATGAAAATATGTA
Source organism: Iris pallida (assembly GCA_029216955.1). Taxonomy (NCBI): domain Eukaryota; kingdom Viridiplantae; phylum Streptophyta; class Magnoliopsida; order Asparagales; family Iridaceae; genus Iris; species Iris pallida. The sequence continues at coordinate 14,298 of JANAVB010009860.1, forward strand.
GCCAAACTTGAAATTCAGATAGCCCCACACCTTTTTTTTGTACGCCCATAGATATCATAATGCTCTACTAGTTTTTCGGCCTGGGTAAGGATTTTCTTTTCAGGTTAAAGCTTGTAATATGGGTTCACAAAAATAGAAGCAATAAGGCTCAAAGGAGTTCAACCAAAGAAAAAATAATTTCAGGGTAGGCTATTTGGCTTATGTAGCATATAACAAAGATGACCTTAATCATGTTCATATATGCATGTGCCTATGTGACCTCGAAGAGAATCTAAGAAAGTTCTAGAGAAACAAGTCCATGGAAGAATCTCTCATATCAAAGAAAATAGTGAGACTGATGTGTCAGTCTAAAGGCTCAAAACATCACCGGCTTTTGTCTACCAAATTTAATCACTACAATCATTAAGGAAAATAGCTAGACTAATTAATTCTAAGTTAAAAAAGAGTACTTATTCAATTATGTTATGAATTTTTTAAACTCAGTTGAATCTTGTTCATGGCATACACAACCAAAAATTATTGAAAACCACAAAAAAACAAAACTGTTTTTTTCTTTCTTTCTTCTTTTGAGAAAAAAAACTAAAACATTACTGAAAACCAAAAACAACTTATTTTTTTGAAAAAAAAAACTAAAACTACTTAAAATAATTTAAATCCCCTCCCCATACTTAAACTGACATTGTCGCCAATGTAAGGCTAAATACAAAGAAAAAGCAAAAATAAACAAAAATGTAAGAATACGAATAAACTCACCTTGGGTTACCTCCCAAGCAGCGCCTTTGTTTAATATGCCATTGGCTCGACTCTATGCACACTTTGATGCAACTAGACATAGATTTTACATTTTGAATAGAGGCCTGCAAAACAGAGGGTAAAGACCACTTGTCAGAAGTTGATAATGAAATATAAGGAAAGTTACCTGAATGTTGCATTTTTGTAAAGCCATTTGACACAGCAATAGCTTGCTGTAAATAAGTACTTAAGGCTAATTCCTCATTCTTTTTCTCAATATATTCACTAACGGCAACTTCCATGCCATCTTTTCCATCAAGCCCAAATTTTTTTTGTGCATTTGGTACTATGTCGTCATTATGAATATTCATGTTTGCAACATTATTTTCTCTTCTCTTGTTTTAACGATGTAGTGCTTCTTTTGCTAGAATGTCCACCTCTTTACCACTTCTCAAAATGATTGCACTTGCATTTTCTTTTGGATTTACTATCGTTTGAGATGGTAGTTTTTCCAAACTTTATGCCTCCAGCTTATTAATTGAAGTTGCCATTTGGCTCATTTGAATGTTCAGACTTTGGATTCTGGCCCTTGTCTCCTGAATATTGGCCCTTGTCTCCTGTTGAAATTGTAAAGTGTTAGTGGCAAGAGACTTAACAATATCTTCTAGAGACATACCAAAATTAGAAGTTTGGCCCGATTGTTGTTTAGGAGGATATGGTTGCTTGTACTATTGATAACTTGGGTAATCTTGAGTTACGGGATGATTTAATTATGGATTCCCGTAGCTAAAATTAGCATGATCTCTCCACCCTAAGTTGTACGAGTTTGAATATGGATCATATCTCATTTGTGATTGTCCAGGAAAACCACATTCCACATTCACTTGTTCATTTGGCTCGTCTTGAAGAGTTGGACACATATCAGTTGTGTATGTTCTGGTACTAAACAAATTCCACAAGCTATTGTTGTTTGCATGTTACCTACAACCATTTGATGAACAAGAGAAGTTAAACTAGCAATTTTTTGTTCAAGAGAAGAAACATTTACCTCATTGACATGCCTAGATGGAAGATCTTGCCAAGTGACAAATTGTTGAGAATTGGTCGCCATGTTTTGTTCAAGATTTTTTTTTAAGTAACAAAAAGAAAAATTTTATTACAAGAATTAAATAAAGATCTCAAGAAGCACAAAAATTAACTAAAATTACTCTCCGACAACGGCACCAAAATTTGGTGTGCTATTATATGCACCCAAAAATAAAATCTTTACTCTTAAAATAATTTGTAGAAGTGAGAGTAAGGATCGATCCTACGAAGAGTAATTAGTTTAGATTTGTGTTATGTGAACAAGGAGGGGGGAGAGTCTTGAATATGATAATAGATAATTTAAGAAGAACTAAAAACAATTAAAGTCAATCAAAGGAACAAATATTGGTCTCAGTGAACATTCACCATTGGAAATCATAAAATTGATCATTGATGCAAGCATAAATTAAATCATACTTTGAATATTTACTGTTGGAAGTATCTTCCTATCTCTCTTAGGCTTAGTTAATTAGATACAAGCGACCTAATTAACTTTACTTACTAAATAATCTAAGACAAGCGCTATAGATTTAATCTAGCAATTTCTCAAAGAACAAAGAGATCGATAAAGCAAAACAATACAAGCACAAGCGGTTGCATTTAATTTTGTCAAACGTTTTTCTCCTAAGATCTAATAAAATAAAGTAGTTTATTAAAGCTTGGTTGTTTCACAAATTAGAAACATCAAACTATTACGGATTTGATATCTAATTTAGCGGTAGATCGAAATGAATAATAAACTAGTAGGCCTCCTAGTAATTAAACAAAACAATCATGAAAGTTGGCATAGAAAAACATTCAATATTCAAAGTATAACTCAAATATATAAAACAATTTAGATCTCACAAGTTTACTGATTCCAAGGCTTCCGTACACTTCGACCAACAAGACTTTTAGCCGCACATGTTTTCAAAACTTCAAAAGAAAAGTTGGAGAAAGAGAAGAGTTGTGTTGTGTGTTGTGTTCTCATAATTTGTACCCCTTTTATACACCCTAAATTAGTTGTTTCAAACTCACAATATCTTTTCACATATCCTCTAAAAGTTACAACTTCTCAAACCAAAAAAACTAAGTCATAGAACAAGTAGGAAAATGGTTATTTTGGTTCCTATTTTTGTTCACAACATCTTTGACCCAACTTGAATCCTGATTTCGTCCATGATGCAGCCTGAATATCGAAAACCTTCAAATAGAAAAGTTGTAGCCCTTTGTCTTAGCTTTCCAAATATTTTTGAAGCACCTCAATTGCTTTTCGGAGGAGAAAGTTATGCCCATTTTGGTAAAAGATGTCAAAACTGTCCAGAATTATAATTTAGCTCCATTTTGTACATAGTGTCTCCATCTGCATCCTAAAGCAAAATATAAATATAATGAGTACCTTTAGTCATAAAATGAGTATAAAATGGTGAACATTAAGGGATAAAAAATATAACATTTTATATTTTCGTCAACTATGTTGTTTTCTCGTCCATCTTCTCGGCACCAATGTACCACACCATCGCTTGATTCAAACCAAAGATCGGTCCATTATAAATGGCCTACATCGGCTGCAATTGGAGCAGGAACAGCAAAATCGGAAGATGATAAGTCCTACAATAGAACTTAAAGTTAATAAAACTAAACAACTACACAAATCAAATATGAAAATTTTTGTAAATAAATAGGACTACAGGGAGTGAGACAGTCCTTATAATATGTAGGACTGCCACAAGCCTGACAGTCCTTACAATATGAAGGACTGCCTCTACTCTGACAGTCATGTCCTAAGAACTGGACTATCAGAGAGGTGGCAGTCCTCTGTGTCACAGACCCGACTTTCACTCGATAAAAAGTTAAAATTTAGTTACAAACCGAAGCATCAATGTGTTCGGACGTAGCGGAAAGAGATCTACTATATTTGATGACCTGAGTTCTTTCATGCTCATTTTTTCTACATTAAACACATATAATTCAACTTTTATATGTAAAATTCATGTTGAAAACTTTAAACGTATATTAATTCGATGACTTACCAATAAATGGAAGAAGTCAATGACACTATTACTAGAAATTTCACCAACAATCTTCACAAAATGTAGGTTGGGGAAATTTTGGACTAGGGTTAAATTCTATGCCCTAGAAATGTTGAGGAAGAGAAGAAAAAAGTAGAGGGAGAGAATAAAAGACTAGAGGGAGAGAGAAAAAAAGAAAAAAAAAAGTTATCATTTATACCTTTTCTTGAGTTAGCCCCAAGTAAAAAAAAAATTGATGGCAAACTTGTAATATTTTAAAACATTTTTGGGCTAGTCCCAAGTAAAAGTGATAATGCCCTTAGAAAGAGAGGATCTTTTTTACTTGGATGGTTTTGATGCTGGTTTGTTGAGGCGCTTGAGATGGCTCCTCACGCAAAAAAATAATATATTAAAGTAAAATGTCCTTAGGAAGGACATTTTTTCTCAAAGACGTTTTCGTTTAATATATTATTTTTGTTACTCGTTATTTTAATGTCTTCAGCGCGTTTTCGACGTCTTTAACGTTAATGATGACCGTTAAAAAATAATTTTTTTTAAGTAAAATGTCCTACGGAAGGACATTTCTATGCTTTATTTATAGCTTTGTAAAAAGTTATGCTTTACATATAATTTTTGTAAAATATTTATACTTTCAATGCAAAATTTCGAAGGAATAAATTGACTCTCTCACCACCGTACATCTCTTAACAAGCACTTATATTCTAAGTGCTTAACCCTTATAAGAAGGAACCCCAGTCT
>JANAVB010009861.1:0-63515 GCA_029216955.1 Iris pallida
GTGGTCACCGATAGAAAACTTAAGAGGACGCCGATGAGAATCGGCCCAATGGCGCTGGCGAACTTGTGCAACTCGAAGATGATCTCTAACTTGTATGACTACCTTAAGTCTGCGTAATCATCTCTGGACCAAGCATATGTCTCTCGTCGACATCACCCATGCTAACGGGGATCTGCACTTTTGCCGTACAAGGCCTCAAAGGGTGCCATCTGGATACTGGCATGGAAACTGTAGTTATAGGATAACTCTATGAGATGCAGGTGATCTTCCTACGAACCATCGTTGAGTGTGTATGATTGTACCATATCTTCGAGAGTCTGGATCGTGTATTCTGACGACCATCTGTCTGTAGATGAAAACTGAACTGAATTGAGACTGAGAGTCCCCAAGCTCTCTTGAAGACTCTGCCCAAAAATGTGATGTAAATCGAATCTCTGTCGGATACATACTGACTGGTACTCTGTGCAATCTGACTATCTGCCTGAGGTGCATCTCTGCAAGCTGATCCGTCGACTGACCAATCTAAAGGAAGAAAATGTGCCACTTTGGTGAGTCTGTAACTATAACCCAGTACCTCTCTCCCAATGGAGATTTTGGTAACCTAGTTACACAAATCTATGGTAATATGCTCCCATATCTATTCTGAGATCGGTAAAGGTTGAAGAAGTCCAGTGGTCACTGATGTTCAGCCTTAACTTGTTGGCAAACTAATAACGAGAGATAACCGGGCTATCTCCCTCTTCATGCCATTCCACCAGAAATACTGACGGATACGATACTTTTTGTACCGTCGGAATGAATTGAATACTGTGAACTGTGAGCTTCTTGCCATGATTCTTATCTAATGTCACCACTAGGCACACAAAGACGCCTTCCATGTCGAAGTGTACCATCCTCATGAATACATAACTCTACTCTCCGTCCTGCTACATATTGCCCTAAGCGCTGAAGCTAGAATCCGTTGACTGAGCTAACTTAATCCTCTCACCAACTGGACTGAACTGCATACTGGCTATTAATGCCATATTAGTAGGAATAACAACTTCAATACCCATCTTCTGAAGATCTGCTAACAACTCTGGCTGTGCTGTTAGAAAATAAGTTCCCCGCTCTTATGCTCAATGCATCTGCAACTACATTGGCCTTCCCAGGATGATACTGCAGGTTGATGTCATGATCCACCAAGCTGTAGTCATCGTCTCTGAAGCATATTGAGATTTCTGGGTAAATAATAATTAAGACTCTTGTGGTCGATGAAAATATCCATTCGATCTCCATACAAGTAATGCCTCCAAAGCTTAAGTGCAAAAACCACCACTGCTAACTCCAGTCATGGGTTGGATAATTCCTCTCTTGCACGAAGCTGACGTGACGCATAAGCTACTACCTTGCCATGCTGCATCAAGACGCATCCCAATCTTCTACCGGAGGCGTCCACAATAAACTAAAATCCTCCAATCCCATCTGGAAGCGTAAGAATGGGGATGTCATCAATCCTTGCTTCAACTTTCCAAATTAACTCTGACACTCTGTTGTCCAAGCAAACTGCATATCCTTGCGGGTCAACTGCGTCAATGGTGCTGAAATCCGAGCAAAGTCTGATACAAACCGTTAGTAATAGCCGGCCATCCTAGGAAACTCTGAACTTCTGCTACGGTACTAGGTACTGGCCATGTCTCTATAACCACTATCTTTTGGGGGTCCACTTCCACTCCACCTCTGGTGATGAGATGACCTAAGTACGAAATACGATCCACCCAAAATGCACATTACTGAACTTCGCATACAACTGGTCTCTGAGAATCTAAGGACTATACGAAGATGCTGCTCATGCTCTGCCTTATTCTTGCTATAGACTAAGATGTCGTCTATAAATACTATCACAAATTGATCCAATAGGGCATGAAAATACGATTCATGAGGTCCATGAATACGACTGGCGCATTGGTAGCTCCAATGGCATAACAAGAAACTCCCAATGTCCATATCTAGATCTGAATGCTATCTTCGGGATGTCTTGCTCTCTAACTCTGATCTGATGGTACCTTGACCGCAAGTCAATCTTCGATAATACTGTTGCTCCTTTAAGTTGATCAAATAAATCATCTATCCTTGGTAGAGGATATCTATTCTTGATTGTTACAGAGTTCAAGGTACGATAACTAACACATAATCATGATGTACCATCATTCTTTTTTAAGAAATATCAAAGCTCCCCAGGTAATCTACTAGCATGAATGAATCTTTTGGTTCTAAGTTTTTCAATCATCTTGTACAAGATCTCCAATTTGAAGGTGCCATCATGTAGACTCTCTCTGACAATGGTGCCGTTCCTGGAATCAAATCAATAATGAACTCTTCCCCACTCTGGGGGCATGAAGCTCTTCGGAAAATACATCAGTAAACTCTTCTACTACTCTAGAAAACTGAACTACTACTGCTACTACCATCCGCAAGACTGGTGGAGAAGGTTCTACTTCGTCTCTAGAAAATAAAAACTTTTTTCGCCAGAAATATCAAAAATAATCTTGCTAATATGGCAATCTATTCTTGCGTATTGATCCTTCAACCAATCCATTCCTAGGACCATATCATAGTCGACCATCAGAAATTCTATCAATCTAGCAGGAAACTCTCTACCGCTAACTACGATTCTACATGAGGAATAGACTCTATCTACCACCACAAGACCGTTACCAGTAAGTATATTGAGCCTTACTGATAATGACTCGAGCTCCTGTCCTATCTGTGTTGCAAATCGTATAGACATAAATGATTGTGATGCACCTGAATCAAATAATACTGATGCTGAAAAAGAGTAGACGAGAATGGTACCTGCCACCACCTCACCTGATGCCAATTCTTCTGCCACGGTCAGAGACAAAGCTTGTCCTTTTCCTCTTGGTGCTAGTCCTCTCTGCTGAAAATCTCTCTGCCGGTTCTGAATCTGAGCTTGGGCATACTGTTGAGCCTGAGGCAGCAATGGCCTCGGAGGCTGGTACTGCTGCTGCACTGGTGCTGGACCCCTAACCGATAGACTGGTTAGGTTTGATGACGATGAACTGGCTTTATTGATGACGATGAACTGGCTCTATTCGGACATGACCCTATCTTGTGGTCCGGTGCCCCACAAGCCAAGTACAATCCCTGTGCTCTACGACACTCTGAAACTATATATCCTGGCTTTCCACAAAGGGAGCAGCCCATTACGGAAGACTGCTTTGCTTCTGCTGCTAAGGATATATTGGTGTCGAGTGCTGAATCGATGAAACTGTAGTCGCCCTCCTAGGAGCTCCAATAGTCAAAGCCCTAGCTGCTGGGACTGGTACTGATGACTGGAATATCTGCCCATGAGACCTCTTTCATCCTTCGCTTCCATCTACAATCCTATAAGAAGTATACTTATGCCTCTTTGCTGCTCGCAAGATGGCATCAGATGTTTGGTGCTCAAACTGCTCTACCGATATAATAATCTCTAGGTGGAGTCCCTAATGGAATCGCTGGGCTCGATCCAATTCGGTTGCCACCAAGATGGGCACAAACCGACTAAGTCTAGAAAACTCGGCCACATATCCATCGACCGTCCTTCCCATCTGCTTAAGATTGGTGAATCTCGTCTGCAGATCATACTGAGCTACTGCGTCGAAGTACTTCGTCTGTAACTTGTTGCTGAAAACCGCCCACAAAATAGACGTTGCTAATCCAACTGCTAGCATCGCCTACTAGCTGCAGGCTAAATCCAATAACTGTAGGCGCACAACGGCCACCTTCTCTTCCTCAGGAATCCGAACTGCCACTAGGATAACCTCTATGTCCTGAAGCCACGTATCAGCAGCAATAGCATCTTCACTGCCATCAAAGAAAGGAGGTTTCAAGCGCTTGAAGCTGTTGGCCGTATTGTTCTACGGATAACCAACTCTACCCCTAGCATCCTGCATTTTCTGGTGTAGGGCATCGCCCCGATAATTTTGAGATGCCAGCAATTCTCGGATGAGCCCTACCAGAACTCCATTATTAGGCTCTACAGGCTGAGCTGGCTGAATTGGTGGCTCTGGATCCCCGGAAGGCATGACTCGAGATGTTGTTCCGGAGTGCTGGGCTTGGTTCCCAGGTTGCTGCTGGTTTACTGGAGGTGCCCTGTCGGGATGATCGGTAGGACCATGAATAATGCCACTGAAGAAAGGACATTTAAAACAATAAGGAAGAACCAAGATAGATCGAGGATATAAGCATGTGATCAGGTCAAGATTTCAGAAAGATTAGGAGACACGAGTAGAGTTCAAGGGAGAGTGCTGATTGAGACATCTATTCGATGAAACCTCCACACATCTTGATTTACTAGACTTGCATGGGCTACCACTTAAACCGGGTCACGCCCAGAACAAGAATACTGGAGAGCGAGACAGCCAGCTACGTATATTAAAGTGTAATCCACCCCGATATACGGTCACGGCTGTCTAGATGCATGAGGGTTTAACTATAAGCCAACAGTCTCTTATGGTCAAGAATAAGCCTAGTGTCTTAATCTCAAGCAAGCAAGTAAAAGTAACAAGATGGTAGATCATCAGACATACAAAGTAAGGCATCCCATACATTACATATTCAGATAATCATGAAGCTAGTCATACAAAATGTGAAGACTAGCAAGAGTTTCAGTCATACATGATCAACCTTAGGATTTGTCAATCATGTTTACATCCCTTAGGTCGATAGGAATGTAAATTCAACATGAGCTAACACTTGCTCGGTAGCTAAACACCTCAAAAGAATAATTTACAATTGAGTGGGAGAGCAAAATAAAATCTACTATTTGCCAGGATTGCGCCTAGTGTTCACCATCTGGCTGGAAGTCTAGAAGATCCTCGAAAGCTACTCCGAAATCTGGCCACACAAAACCAACTAGGTCAGACCCCAGAAAGAGGATGTACCACAAGGGAGGCTTCACTTAAAAACTAAAACCAGCATATTAGCACATAAATACATGATTGATAATGAAAGACATGGGTTAAGGAAATCAGGATGATAAATGATAAGATAACTAAGGAACTATTCCGGTAACCAAGTTACAACCCATAAACCAAACAAGGACCGGGGTTGTAATCTTTCACCTGAACATAGCTTAGTCTCCACTCATTTATCGACAAGAGTAAGGCATAATAGTAATGTTCTAAAGTAATCCTAAACTGGCACTTTCTTGACAAGACTAGACTGGACTCCATCCATCAATCACGGCCAAGCAACAAGTACAACTTGATACTTTTAACTAACTAGGATTATTACAAGCCTAATTACTAACAAGATGCAATGAGATGTTCCAACAGCCATAAGCCCTGCAGACTTAATCCAGGTTATCCAGTTGCAAGTTGAGAGAGTTGGATTAGGTGACTTGGGTGTGCAACACATGAAAGTGTGCTGGAAATATGCCCTAGTCGACGGCAGGTGTCACAACCCGCACCCAGAGTAAGGGTATGAGTGCGAGACAACGTCCCAGTCTACACCGCAGAAACGGCGTAGAACGTTGTCTAGGTCTACTATCTAACAACAATTATACGTTGAAAACCTGTCGAGAACGGTCAACTCTAAATGGAGGACAAGCAATGACAATATATACACTCAAATACAAACTCTAAGAAAGATAGATGATACCGAAAGATAAAGACAACAAGATATGAAATTATCAACCAGAATACCCATCACAGAAATAATACAAGTCCAGAGTCAACAATCTCTAATACAATACTAAAATAATAACAATCCAAAATGTAATATGGAGACAAAGTCCAGTACCAAACCAATCTAGCTAAGCTACACTAATGCCTCATCGGCGGGAGCTAACCCCTGCTGAACTAGGGTTTCCAAGTCTAGGCCAACTACGTTATGAGTGCCGTAGTAGGTAGGACACTCATCCTTGCCATAATCTGTAAAATTTTATCAACATATCTAGTCAGGATGGAATAAGCACAAATCTCCAATAACAGTTCTAGTTAGACGATATTGAAAATATAGCAGTAAATAGAGAGAATCTATAAGGTAAGTAATGAGTACATGAATCATGGTGAAGCATATCAAGACTGTAAATGATTATAAGAGCAGGAGAATACTGTATATCATGTACATGAATTAGGAACTACTATCTATGTGAGTTTAGTATTAGTTTCAAAATGTGATCGGCTTAGGTATTGTACAGGAGAAAAAATAGTCTGGCTAGTCATACGTGAAGTGTATGACTAACACTCACGGAAGGATAGCACAGGAGGTAAAAGTGATAACATATCTACGATAAGTACCCCCATCCCTGACCAGTAAAGTGGATCCAGTAATGACTTGTCATGGCACATGATTCTCTGAGAAGGTAGCTAGCCTTCGCAGGAATCATATCTATACGATGCACATGAAAGGACTTGCACAGGGTATACTACGAGTATATAATGACATCTCATGATGGAATCCAGACAAATACCAATCCGTGTGAACAATCTGACAAGAGAATAAGGATATCTACACTATATACTAGAAACAAAGACGATATCATAAAATAAAAATATTATCAGAGAATGTACTCGCTTGAGATCCGATGGAAATATGTCAACTATTTAATCTTTCTCAGAGTGAAATCACAAACCTAAAGATGAGATATCAAGAGTTAATTAGGGTTTAACAGTATATGACATAATTTATAGTATATGTTATGCAATGTAGGTCAAACTCAGTCATACTAAGTCACACCAAGCCAAACATAGTCACACAAGGTCAATCTAAGTCAAACAAGATCAAACTAAGTCAATTTAAGTCAATCTGGTCAACACCCTAGTCAAACTAGGTCAACTTAGTCAAACTACAAGTCTAACCAACAAGTCATATAGGATAAACCACTCTAGGCCTATACAATATAGTTATAATACATACATGTATATTTATTACATTTTTTATTACAAACGTAGATACTTGCATATCATTCATTCATATCCCAAATACATGCATACTTCAGTTCATGCATTATATTCATTCACATATCATTAAGTTGCATACATATACTTATTTTCATTACATATATGTCATTCATGCATATTACATACTTACATGCATCTATACATTATATACATTGTATACAACATATAAAAATAGAAGAGGAAAAAAAGAGGAAAACTGAAATGGAAAGGAAAAAAAAGGAAAATGTAAGAAAAGGAAAAATAATGGACATATACATACTTGCATCATATATTCTACATTACCATACATGCTATCATTATATATTGCATTACATTATGTATACATTATGCATTCATATCTATCATTACATGTATACCTTGCATTCATATCTAGCATTCATTATACTTTTATGCATACATATCATTTATTCATTCATGCATTTATGCATTGCTTACATACGTTACATTGATTGCATTCCTACATGCTTGCATTCAACCATATATATACATTAATGTAAAGAGGATACATAATATATATATATATATATATATATATATATATATATATATATATATATATATATATATGTATATATATATATATATGTATATATATATATATGTATATATATTTTTATTTTATTTTTATTTTTATATATATATATTATATGTATATATGTATATATATATATATTATATATATAGATATATATATATATATATATAATATACATATATATTATATATACATATATATATATTATAATATATATATATATATATATATATATATATATGTATATTTATATATATATATATATATATATTTTTTTTTTTATATATGTATATTATATATATATATTTTTTATATATATTATATATATATATATATGTATATATATATATATAAATATTATATATATTATTTATATATATTATATATATATATATATATATATAATATATTATAATATATACATTCATCTGATATCATGCATTATATACTCTACATTCATTTAATATCCATACTACATAGGCTCATAGGTTACACAAAATGCCTATGTCGTATAGTCACTCTTCTACCTAAACCAATACTATACCAATTGGGCCTTCACTAAATTCTAGGATTAAGTATGTCATAGCCCTTTGTGTTATCTTTCCGAAATTTTAAGCGAATCACATTTTCATGTTCGGAAGCTCCCGAAATCGCAAAATACCGAAACACGTTCGTCTTTCGGACAGCTGACACTCAAATAGTTTTATAGAAAGTTCTAGAATGTATTTTACCTATTAATATATATATATATTTTGAAAGCTAACTTCGATACGGTTCTTTTAAAAAAATGGAAGATTAATCGGAGTTTTAAGCTAAAAGTTATGACATTTCTAAGTTGCTATGTCTACTAAAAACGTGGATGAATATTATGACGAATTTGGGTTGTTTGGACAAAAGAAACACATCTCACTCTCCACACCACTCAAGACACACATCAAACCACACTCCCCTATCCTCTAACACAAGCACACCACTAACAACATATCCACACACATCTAAATATATGAAATATATCTAACATACATATTATATATACAGAACAATCTATTATATAAAGAGATACTAAAATGACAAGTTGAGGCTAAAAATATGACATGTAGACTAAACTACTTATATCTAACCATGGGTATCCAAATGAAACTCATTCTAACCATCCTAGCTAACATCAATCCATCCTCTAACATGTCTAAAACTGAAATTAAAATATAATTAAACCTATTAGACATTAAACCAAACACATGAGGTGTCCTAATTTGAGATCTAATAAGTAGGACACAAGACACAATTCTAACTTGCTTTAGAGAGCTCCAAATTGCCTCAAACTTGAATCTAAAGGGGGTCCATGCATGAGGATGGATCCTATGGATTCAAAACTAACTAATATGTATAGGAAATTAATTTAGAGGGTTGGTTTTACCTATTGGGAGTGGGATCCCAATGATACTCTCAAGGACACGGCTCCGATACAAAGATCCTTCCAAATGGGCACTCCTCCTTGCACTTTGATCCAAATCTTTGCTAGCACCCTCCTTTGATAGTATGAGAAGGTTGAATGAAAGTTTTAGTGGAGGAATAAAGAGATTTGGAGATCAAATCAAAGAGGAAAGCTCTCTAATTTGGGTAGAACACTTTATGAAGGAAAAAAGACAAGATAAAGTGAAATGAAAGGAAGGGGGGCTAACCTACCTATAGTGTCTGCCATTAAACCCTATTTGGGTCTTGGAGGAAGCCCAATAAGGTCTCAACTTGTCCTCTTGGTTAATTTTAAGTTAGGTTTAAGTTTGTGATCAAAAGGGTTAAATTTAAGCCTCTAACTTAACCAATCTAACAAGTGGGATTAGTCTAAACTTACTAACTTAATTAGTAGGGTTTGTGGTTAATCTTGGGGTCCCGTCTAGAGTTTAAGCTACCCGGGTCACTAACACAAGTCGGAACGAAACGAAACTCAAATCCGACTAAATAAATCCCGTAAAATCAATATTAAAATATAAAATTCCCAAAATATTAAAATATAAAAAATGACCAAAATTACAATCCATCAATTCAAATATTATTAAAATAATCTAAATTTGCCAATTAATTAAAATTTTAAATAATTCAAAAGTCACAAAATGACCAAAATATCCTTAGCTTAAAAAGTGGTAATTAGCTAATCTAATCACATGGGTTAGGCCTCCATGGTTATGGTTAGTCTCTAGGCTAAGCAGCTCTAAGATTACACTATCCAAAGAACAAAATCACAAAACACTAATTTAATGATATTAAAATAATCAAAGTTCACCGATAAATCAATAACATGATTTAAACCTATTATTAAATAATCAATTTTACAAAAGTTTAAAATTACCCTCATTTTAGAAAAGTGGTGGTTACAAATCTATCCTCCTTAGAAAAATTTTGTCCTCGAAATTAAGATGGTCGTACTCCTTCTCGGTTAAACCCTAAACAATCAAGGTTAAGAAAACTATATCTAAAATATTCAAATTGTGGTCATACTGGTCGTGATATTACGGTCTTGATCAGGGTCACTATACTATCTATCACAGCACAAAACATCCTGACATGTACTAATGGAATCACACAACAAGATGGAAAGAAGAACATGAAAGATAGACCTGCTAACCCGTCACCCGTAGCGTCGGTCTACTCTACTGTCAGCGCAAAAGCCCTGCCCCTCTAGGATATATCCCTCTGATGGTACGGGGTATGGTACTACACTACAGGTGGCCTAGCTACCTCTATCTAATCCATGATACTCAAGTAACATCCACACTGATATTCCATTCCATCATACTAGGGCACCATCTGTCACTCCCCGACACTACACCATCTATATGGTATCTATTCTGAAATCAGATAATCATACCCGTCTATCCAAAACCATGTAACCAGAATCCTCGTTACGCCAGTAAGTACAAAAGCGATAATCCATATAGTCCGCAACTAAGGTACATACCTCTAGGATCATGGTATTTAAAGTTTTTATATTACCGCTAGCTTGGCTGCAAAAACTTTAAATTCCTGCACCCGAGAAATACATCCAAAATCAGACTCTATCTCATTGCCAAACCAGCTAATTTGGCTGTAGAAGACTCTAGATTCCATGACTGAGGCAACCTAGTCCATAATATTATCTTGGTAGAAAATCAAGTCAATAATGAATACCAAGAATCAATTCAACGTTGAACAAGGAAGTAGGCAGAAACTGTCGGAATCGAATTTCGAGATAGTTTATAATGAGATTCTCTAGGGTAATCCCAGGAATCTTCTCAAGTAGTCCTAACTGTAATTGAGTAACCTCTTTGCTAAAGCCTATTCCTTAGTTTCTATCACAGGCGCGCAGCAGTACAACTAATCGTTGCACTACCACAACATCGTACTAATGCGACTCTCGACCTACATGGGCCACCACTAAAAACATGTCCCAACCCGCACCTGGAGTAAGGACACGAGTGCGAGACAACGTCCCAGCCTACGACACAAAAGTAGCGTAGAATGCTGTCTAGATCTACTATCTAACAACAGTTATAATATCAAAACCTGTCGAGAACGGTCAACTCCAAATGGAGGATAAATAATGACAATATAATATACTCAATCACAAATTCTAAGAAAGATAGATGATACCAAAAAATAAAGACAACAAGATATGAAATTATCAACCAGAATATCCGGCACAGAAATAATACAAGTCTAGAGTCAATAATCTCTAATACAAATACAAAAATAAAAACAAGCCAAAATGTAATCTGAAGACAAAGTCCAGTACCAAACAAATCTAGCTAAGCTACACTAATGCCTCATCGGCGGAAGATAACCCCTGCTGAACTAGGGTCTCCAAGTCTAGGCCAACTTGTTATGAGGACCGTAGTAGGTAGGACACTCATTCTCGCCATAATTTATAAAATTTTGTCAACATATCCAGTCAGGATGGAACGAGCACAAATCTCCAATAACAGTTCTAGTTAGACGATATTGAAAATAAAGCAGTAAATAGATAGAACCAACAAGGTAAAGTAATGAGTACATGAATCATGGTGAGGCATATCAAGACTATAATAAATGTAAGAACAGGAGAACAGTGTATATCATGTATAAGAATCAGGAACTATAATCTATGTGAGTTTAATATTAGTTTGAACATGTGATCGGCTTGGGTATTGCACATGAGGAAAAAGGGCCTGGCTAGTCATACGTGAAGTGTATGGCTAACACTCATGGGAGGATAGCACAAGAGGTAAAAATGATCACATATCTACGCTAAGTACCCCCATCCCCGACCAGTAAAGTGGATCCAGTAATGTTATGTCATGGCACATGATTCTCTGAGGAGGTATCTAGCCTTCGCAGGAATCATATCTATACAATGCACAGGAAAGGACTTGCATATGGTATACTAAGAGTATAGAATAACATCTCATAACAGAATCCAGACAAATACCAATCCGTATGAACAATGTGTCAAAAAAATAAGGATATCTACACTATATACTAGAAACAAAGACGATATCATAAAACAAAAATATTATCAGAGGATCTACTCGCCTGAGATCTGATGGAAATATGTCAATTGTGTAATCTAGCTCAGAATGAAATCACAGACCTAAAGATGAGATATCATGAGTTAATTAGGGTTTAACAGTGTATGGCATAATTTCTAGTATATGTTATGTAATGTAGGTCAAACTCAGTCATACTAAGTCACACCAAGCCAAACTAAGTCACACTAGGTCAATCCAAGTTAAATAAGGTCAAACAAAGTCAACCTAAGTCAACACTGGTCAATACTCTAGTCAAACTAGGTCAACTCTAGTCAAACTACAAGTTTAACCAACAAGTCATATAGGGTAAACCACTCTAGGCCTATATACAATATAGGTACAATACATACATGCATATTGAGAAACCCGTAATTTTTAATTAATTAATTCAGTATTATTTTTTTATTTATTATAATTATTATTTTTGGAATTTTAGTGTTTGGTCAACCCCGTAAATTATTTTTTATTTAGTTGTATAATTTGTTGCTAGATTAATTATTATCATTTTAGGAAAACCATATTTTTAGAATATAATTATTCCTAGTATTTTTTTGTCTGGTTTGACCTGTCCTGAACCCATCTCGATCTATTTTTGAAACCGAACACAAATTTCAGTTTTCCCAAAACAAATCTTTTAATATATATATATATATATATATATATATATATATATATATATATATATATATATTTATAAATATGAATATAATTTTCCTATTTAAAAGAAAAGAATCCTTATAATTTCATTTTTAAAACTCTTTTAATGCTCATTTAAATCTCTTTCTCTCTCTCTCTCACTTCTCAAAACCATCAGGAAGGAAACTTTTCCTTTTCTCTCCCAAACGTACGCTAGCCGACCCCTCGGCACCCAGGCCGTCGCCACATCCCGACTCCTCCTTTCCTCTTCCAAAACCCCCAAAAATTCTCCCTATTTAAATCCTCATCCCCACTCCATCACTCAGCTCTCCCCAAAACCTAACCTCCAATCCCTAACCGAGCTTCCTAGCCGCGCCCTCGGTGAATCCCAAACCCGAACCCGACCGCCGGCTCCTCGCCGACCTCCCCGAGCGACCCTGATCTGCTGTCCCGTATCCCGATCTGTTGTCCAGTATCTCTGTGAGCGACTCCAGCACTATTCGGACTCGATCCGCTGCTATCCGCGTTCCGTTCCCACTGTCCGTGGATAATTTTCTTTTTTTATTCATATGAGAGCTCTAGCCGAGCACTCGAGATATTTTTCGTGTTCCTGTGTCCCTCCGTTAGTGTCACTGATGACGTGGTCCCCGATCCCGACATGGGATTCAACATCGATAATTACGATGTTGGTTTTGGATTTTTCCTAACTTAGTTTTGGAATGGTTTTATGGCTTGGATGTTGTTGTTTGATGGTTCTGTGGTTTCTCGAAAGTTCCGAAAGAAGTTCAGATTTTTTGAAAATGGCTCTGTGACCATTTTCCTTAGAGAGGTTCTGTGGTTTTTCAGTTTTCCGAGTAATATTTTGGGTTTTTTCGAATTTTATAGTTCGAAAGTTTTCTGTGATTTTGATATAAACCTACTCCTGGGTTGGATAAATTGGAACTTCTGGTTGGGAATGTTTTGAGATTTGGAATATTGTGGGTGTTGGCATTTTTCCAGGATTGGGTTGTTTCAATTATAGAGGAAGTGCTGCCCAAATTTTCAAAAATATATTTTAAAACTCCTTTCAAATCCCGATCTTTGCAAAACAAACTATATTTTGGAGTGTTGGTTTTAAAATGTATTTTGTATCTTTTTGGGCGACGACCATATTGGTCCATGGGTCCTAACTAAATGCAAACAAAATCGGCCAACCACGACGTTGAGGCATTAATTAAAACATGAGTTTTGAATGACCAAGTCTGAGACGCATTTTATAATTATCTTTAATTTATTATTATTTTTAGAATGGATTACTACTGTTAGTAATTTTGGTGAAGGGCTTCGGCCTTCTGTTGGACCGTTCGCGGCATTCAGAGCTCGCTTTTAAATTAAATTAATTTATGTTAAAAATTTGTAAGGACATAAGTCCAAGTTTCCTTTTCTATTTTTTCTGTGGACATGTAATAAGTAATTTAGTTTTTCCTTTTCTTTTCTAGATTGTTGTTTTGTAAGTAAACGCATAAATAGTAAACTGAATATTTATCTTTTATAGAAAATTAATAAGAGTTTTCTCATATTAAATAAAATAATAAGATTTCAAGTTTGTAACTTAGACAATTTCATGTTTTCTCATTAAAAGAAAATAACTAATATATATATATATATATATATTATTTATATATATATATTATATATATATATATATTATATATATATATATATATATGTATATATATATATATATCTATATATATTACAAAATACAAAGTTTTGCCAAATAATTGAAAAATGTGAAGTTTCCCAATAAAAATGTTAACTTGACTTTTACCTCGTTAAATTAATAACTTTAAATCACATCGATAAACATGTTTTGTTTATAACAACATAAAATTTGACTAGGATCAAATTTTAGAGATTGTTACTAGCACACCTAGATATGGTTTCCTCATTTATGCTAAGTCGGGATTCTCAATGTAGGATTTCGAGGACGCGTCTGATTTTCTTTCCCGAAATCGACTCTTCAAATCCAGTCATAAATAAAGGCAAGTACAGTTATGTTTATTTTTCAATTTAGTTAATAATTGTAATATTGCAAGATTAAACCACATTGCTACACGGAACTCTCTCTTAGAGTAATGATTGTATTGATTGTGGGATTGGGGTAGTAGTGTAGTGTATTATGACTAATACCCTTCATATTGCATATTGATTGTGCGAGCCTCCTCCTTTTCACATGAGGATATGCCGTATTGTATCACTAGGATACTATTGTACAACCCAAACTGGTCATAAGCATTACATACTCAAATCACATTGTTTTTAATTGTAAAAAATTGCTAAAAAATATTGTTCAAGTATTTCAAACTGTTTAAATTGCAAATTTCTAATTATTAGTTGAATTGTTAGATTTTCATAATTGTACTTTGCTCCTTTCATGACTGGATGACCCATCCCCAATAGGTAACATTGATGAAGCTGAGCTATTATATAATAGATGTTATAATCCGGTGCTTTACCCTGCAGTGCTTCTAGATTTCCACTTGGAAGATGTTGATCTTGAGGCTGATGAGCCAACTTCCAAGATGATGATTTTTCTTTCAGTTTTGATGTTTGAATAAAAAGACAGTTTTATTTTATCAGTTGTATCAGATGAATATTTTGTTGGACATGTTTTTAATATTCAAAATTTTAGATGTTGTGACAAAATATATTGTGTTGTTGTGATTACCTGCATTTGGATACAGCTTACTGCCGCCGTCTCACAACGGTGCAGGCTGGGCATGATCCTATTCGACCCAACAATTTGGGACCGGATCGTGACATGTTTTTAGTAGTGGCCCATGCAGGTCAGATCAACAACTTAGGTAAACATATCTAGAAATATTTAGAACACTAGAACATTAATTTGTCACAACATAGGACCGAGATATATTATAAATAAATATTTTTGTTTGCTATAGACTGGTAGGCTACCTTGCTTATGTTTTGCAATCCTAAACCTTCCAGAGTATGACCACAGACAAGACCAATCCTGTTGGCATGGGTTGTCATCACCTGATCACACCCCACCTCCTCAACCAAGTCCGGATCCTACACCTTGGTAGCTGGCCGATCGTCCCTATAATGCACCAGCACTACGTAGATTCTACACTACAACTCAAATGTTAGATCGTACATCTTCCCAGACTGAACAGCAAGCCCCTGCGGTGGTGCCCGATCCAGCTGCCCCACCAGTGCCCGTGGACCCCACCGACCTTGTAGGCCTGCTACGAGGAGTGCTTGAGGCACAGAGAACTCAAGCTGAAGCTCATCGCGAACAGACGACGATTATGAGAGAAGGCATAGAGAATGCCCACAATGTGGCTATGGTGGCACTAGAGAGAGGAGAAGCAGCCCAATCTGAACTAAGGCCGGTTAAAGTCGACGATATTGAAAAATTCAAGAAGCTTGGCCCTCGACCTTTCAAGGGAACCGAGGGAATTATCTATGCTGACGAATGGCTCGACAACATAGAGCGTCTCCTCAATGTCGCTCAACTTCCTGATTATCTCCAAGTTGAAGCTGTGGGACTCCAACTGCTAGATGTAGCCAGCACCTGGTATCGGAATAAACCCCGACTCTTGGACAGGCAGCTTGACTGGAACACCTTCAAGAGGTTGTTCCGCAGGAAGTTCTTTCCAACATCAGAGTTGCGAGAGATGGAAAGACAGTTCCAGAATCTGAAGTAAAGGAACATGACTGTTGGAGAATATACGACCGAGTTTGGTCAACTTAGTCGCTTTACCAAGAATTTGGTTGCCGACCCTGCTGATCGTGCTGAAAGATTCAGGTATGGACTGAGAGAAGAGATTTGCACTCCTGTGATCGCAGGCGGTGCCAAGACGTACGAGAGAATACTAATACGAGCTCAGGATATAGAGAAGAGTCAGCCTACTCGTTCAAAGAGGGAGTATTATGGAACTAGCAACTTCCAGAATAACCAGAAGAGGCCCAATCACAAAAATAACAACATGCCTTCTCACCACCAGCAACAGCATCATCAGGCAAGGAACAATGACAGAGTGTCTAAGAAGCAGATTTCTGTCTACAATTTCTGCAAGAGGCCAGGGCATCAAGCGAACATCTGTAGGAAGAGGCTAGGACACTACCTAGTTTGTAGGTCTACCACCCACCAAGTGAGGGGCTGTCCTACGGCATTTAATCGGACTGGAACAACACAGCAGAAGGCTCCCCTACCCACTCAGCAACAATAGTTTGGACAACACCAACAGAAGACTGGACGAGCTTTTGCCCTAACAGTAGATGAGCAAAAGCTAGAGCAGGAACCCACTGCTGATGTTATCGCAGGTTTCATTTATGTGCATTCATATCCTTCTTTAGAATTATTTGATTCGGGTGCTTCACACAGTTTTATAGCAACAAAATTCATCTCTGCACACCCCCTAGTTACGGGATTTAGCAAGAAGATATGTAGAGTTATGACTGGTAGTGGACCCATACCCATCACTAAGACTTGTAACTGCCCTATAACTATCTCAGGACACAATTTCTTAGCACCCTTACTTGTGTTGCCCTTACCTAACTATGATGTAGTCCTGGGAATGGACTGGTTAAGTAAGCAACATGCGCTGATAGATTATCACAGAATATATGTAGTCTTCAGCCCACCTAGAGAGTCAGAGTTTGAAATCTCTCGAGCTCCGGAAGATATGGAGGGTATTACTTACTCCTCTATCACAGAAGAACCTTGACCTCCTCACCCTATCAAAGAAGAATTCATTGATGTCTTCCCTGATAGTCTTCTAGGATTACCCCCGGATCGAGATATAGAATTCACTATCGACCTAGTTCCCGGCTCTGCCCCTATTTCTCGGGGATGCTACAGAGTCAACCCTAAGGAGGCCAAGAAAATGAAGGACCAGATCAATGAGCTGAAGGCCCTTGGATTTATCAGAGATGGAGCCTCACCCTGGGGAGCACCTGTCTTATTCGTACCCAAGAAGGACGGAACTATGCGGATGTGCATCGACTACCAGGCACTGAACAACATCACCATCAAGAATAAGTACCTTCTGTCCTGGATCGATGACCTGTTTGATCAACTAAATGGAGCTAAGGTGTTCTCGAAGATAGACCTTCGATTTGGCTACCACCAAATCAAGGTCAGGAAGGAGGATATCCCAAAGACGGCATTCAACACCAAATATGGTCAGTATAAATTTTTGATTATGTCGTTTGGATTGATGAATGCCCCTGTGGTATTCATGAACCATATGAACAAGGTCTTCCATAAATATCAGGATTATTTTGTTGTTGTCTTCATCGATGACATCCTGATCTACTCGAAGACCGAAGAAGAGCATGAAGAGCACCTGAGGAAAGTTCTGGGAACCTTAAGGAGGGAGAAGCTCTATGGTAAGCTATCTAAATGTGAATTCTTCTTAGATAAGATAGATTTTCTTGGCCATGTTGTCACATGAGAAGGAATTTCGGTGGATCCAAAGAAGATAACTGCTATTGAGAAGTGGAGTACACCAAGTTCAGTTACTGAAATCAGAAGTTTCTTGGGCTTAGCTGGCTACTACCGAAAATTCGTGAAGGACTTTGCCAGGATTTTTGAGCCGATGACGAAGCTCACAAGGAAGAATGAAGAATTTGTGTGGATTGAAGCTTGCCAGTCAGCATTTGAGGAACTGAAGAAGAGACTTACAATGGCACCGATACTTACGCTACCCACAGTTACCGACGGTTTCTTAGTCTACAGTGATGCTTCTGGTAAAGGATTGGGTTGTCTTCTTCAACAACACGGGAAAGTAATTGCTTATGCATCTAGACAATTATGGACTCATGAGAAGAACTATCCCACGCATGATTTGGAGCTTGCAGCACTTATTTTTGCATTGAAGCTGTGGAAGCATTACCTCTATGGAGAGAGAGTGAAAATATTTATAGACCACAAAAGTCTTAAATATGTTTTCACTCAGAAGGAGCTGAGCATACGATAGAGGCGATGGCTGAAACTGATGAAAGATTTTGACATCGACCTACAGTACCATCCGGGTAAGGCTAATGTGGTTGCAGATGCACTTAGTCGATATCCGATGGCGTTGTTTTTAACCAACGAGCAGCATTTGCTGGAAAACATAGATAAGCTTGGACTGGAGATTGTACTGCCTGAAGAAGAAATGAAGAAGCTAGAAAAAAAAATAATTGTACCAGGAGTTGAATCATCAATGATGCAGCTGCAAGTGCATTCAAGTCTGATGGACAAAGTCAAGGAGACACAATTTTAAGACGAGATGCTTTGCAAACTCAGAGATCAAGTGCTGGCAGGAACACTTGAAGGATTCTCAATCGCCAGCGATAGAGCACTAAGGCATGGTACGAGGCTTTGCATACCAATTGGCGAACTGAGGAATGAGATAATATAAGAAGTACACCAGTCGCAGTATTCTATACAACCATAAACTAATAAAATGTATCGGGATATACGTACTATAGTGTGGTGGTATGGAATGAAGAAGGACGTATCCAGGTTTGTGGCTAGATGATTAATTTGTCAATAAGTGAAAGCCAGCAGGCAGAGACCAGTAGGACTGTTACAGCCGTTAGACATCCCAGAGTAGAAATAGGAACACATAATGATAGACTTTGTGTCAGGACTGACTCGATCCTAAGAAGAAAATGACGCCATTTGGGTTATTGGGGACCGACTGACGAAGTCAACTCACTTTATCCCCTTCAAGGTTGGTCTATCCATCGAGAAGTTGGCAGCACTATACATGCATCATATCTACCGGATTCATAGAGTTTTGGTAACTATTGTATCTAACAGAGATACCAGATTCACCTCTCATATTTGGAAGAGCTTGCATGACAGTTTGGGAACACAATTAAAGTTCAGCACCGCCTATCATCCCCAGACTAACGGACAATCGAAGAGAACCATCCAGACGCTAGAAGACATGCTGAGATCTTGCGTCTTGGAATTTGGAGGGTCTTGGAAAGACCACTTGCACTTGGTAGAGTTTTTCTACAACAACAGCTACCAAGCTAGCATCGGTATGACTCCGTTCGAGGCACTTTATGAACGTCGTTTCTGCACTCCACTTGCTTGGGACGACGTAGGAGAAAGAGTACTGCTTGGACCTGAAATGGTGACCGATGCAGCAGAGAAGGTAAAGGTGATTAGAGACAAGCTCAAGATAGCTCAGGACAGACAAAAGCATTGGACTGATAGTAGTCGTTGACCATTGGAGTTCAAAGCAGGAGATAATGTCTTCGTCAAGATTTCCCCTACCCGAGGAACTATTAGATTTGGCAGAGCAGCAAAGCTGAGCCCCAGGCACATCGGCCCATTCGAAGTTTTGAGCCGAATTGGAGAAGTAGCATACCGATTAGCTCTGCCAGCTAATCGTGAAGACGTGCACAACGTCTTCCACGTTTTACAGATCAGACGCTACATCCCGGATCCGAGCCACATCTTGGACCATTCAGAGCTGGAGATTGGACCCAGCCTCACAATTCCAGAGAAGCCAGTGGTAATTTCAGACAGAGGTGAGAAGAAAACCAGGAACTCTTGGACGCCCATAGTCAGAGTTATGTGGCGACACAATTTCCCTGGAGAGTCTACCTGGGAGCGAGAAGACGAGATGCGGGAGCAGTATCCGTATCTATTTGAGACCTGAGGTAATTTCTAACCCTATCCTTTAATTTCGAGGGCAAAATTTGTTAAGGATGGAAGGTTGTTGTCACTTCCTATTCCCAGAATACGTATTTTTAGAATGCATGTACTGTTTAAATGTAAATATTTTATATTTATCATGTATTGCTCTGTATTTAAATTCCTTTAATTTCATGTTAATTAATTTCTTGTAATTTCATTTCTGTACTTTACTTTTTGCTTTTATACTCTGCTTTAGCTTTTAAACCCCCACCTACCACCACACCTTCATTTAAAGCCCATCCCCTTTCTCTCTCTTTATTACTTCAATATTACTCTTCTTCTTCCTCATAACTCTCTCACCAACCTAGGAGAGCAAGGCAAGTACCAACTTGCTTCCTGATGGATCCCAATTATTATTGTTCCATCTTCTTTCTTATTTGATTCGAAGTCTCTTTAGTACTAGCATTCCCAATTTCCATGGCTTATTTGTTGTATATCTAAGTTTGATGCATTTTCGGGTTTCTTTGGTTTTGATCTAGTAAACTTTATTATCTTCATATTTTGATGGTTCCATGTTGTAGAGAATTTCGTTCTACCAAATTTTGACCTATGGAAGTCCATATTTGGGCTTGGGATGAAGGATTTATGGAGCTTAGAAGTAATGGCTTCCATGGTTCTGTTCTCAGAAAAATTCAGAGAGGAAGAACAGTCCCAGCCGCATGAAATCTTTATTTTCCACAGCGCATGAAATCTTTATTCCTCAGCCGCATAAGCGCATGAAATCTTTATTTCTCAGCGCATGAAATCTTTATTTTCCACAGCGCATGAAATCTTTATTCCTCAGCCGCATGAAATCTTTATTTCCCAACCGCATGAAATCTTTATTCCTCAGCGCATGAAATCCATATTTCCCACATCGCATAAAATTTTTATTTCCCACAGCGCATGAAATCTTTATTCCTCAGCGCATGAAATCTTTATTTTCCAACCGCATGAAATCTTTATTTCCCAACCGCATGAAATCTTTATTTCCCACAGCGCATGAAATCTTTATTTCTCACAGCGCATGAAATCTTTATTCCTCAGTGCATGAAATCTTTATTTCCCAACCGCATGAAATCTTTATTTCCCACAGCGCATGAAATCTTTATTTCCCACAGCGCATGAAATCTTTATTTCTCACAGCGCATGAAATCTCTATTCCTCAACGTATGAAATCTTTATTTTCCAACCGCATGAAATCTTTATTTCCCACAGCGCATGAAATCTTTATTTCCTACAGCGCATGAAATCTTTATTTTCTACATCGCATGAAATCTTTATTCCTCAGCGCATGAAATCTTTATTTCCCAACCGCATGAAATCTTTATTCACGCATAAAATCTTTATTTTCCAACCGCATGAAATCTTTATTCCTCAGCGCATGAAATCTTTATTTCCCAACCGCATGAAATCTTTATTCCTCAACGCATGAAATCGTTATTTCCCACTGCGCATGAAATCTTTATTTCTCAGCCGCATGAGATTTTATTTTCCATCCGCATGAGATTTTTTATTTACCAGCCGCATGAGATTTTTATTTCAATAATTGATCATGAGATTAATAATTTATCATGCATTCCTAGATGGAACTAAGAGACTGGCTAGTCGTCTTATTGAATTAAATGGAATAAGACACGTTCATATTTGCAATCGATTGGCCAATCCCGAATATTGACAAATAGATACATGCAGGCTATAATTTATTTATTTATTTTACGAAAGCAACATGTGTACTTTATGTTCAAGGCATAATTATTCCGTGGTTAGTTTTAATTGTTGCATTACGCTATGTAAGACCTACAACCTAACCGCATGGATATCGTTGTAGAGTTGAGCATATCGTATTTTGTACGGAAGTACTCATTCTGAAATGACCATGATCCACGGCATGGAATTTCACTTAACATAGAGGCTACTAAGTTAAATATAATAATGATTGCATGGAGAGAATAATTCCCGAGTTCTTACATTGCAGCCCTCCTTGGGACTATTAGCGCCCAACAGGCCGGCTGGTTCCCACAGATACTGCAATTCTGCCACACGGACAGGGAACAGTATCTTCTTATATTATTGTATACTGTATATTGATGACGAGCGTCCCGCTGGGACTCGTCTAATTCATGATTGACGCAATTGATTGATTGGATAGACTAGCCTTGCTTGTCCATAGTAAGAACTGAGAAATCCTTATTGCATAATTCCAGGATAACTTGGAACTCACAGTAGTAAGCCGTAGGAGCTGGGTGGCCGTTTAAGTTGATTTGTTTGTGTACTGTACCTACTATGTTACCTAACTGAGATGATCAGAGCATCAAGACATGACGGGCCAACTTCTGTCCTTGTTTGGTTGGGAGGTTGGTTCGAAGTATCGTAATGTTACGTGAATCCCAGTAACAAGCAGAGATCTATTATTATATTATCTTATTTACTGGTTTAATGCCTCGTATCGTGCTTCCTTGTGGTACTTGCTATTAGAGGTCTAACCTCTCTGGTTTTGCATGGCCAGATTTAGAGCCAGTTTCCGAGGACTCAACTTACCTCTACCTCCAAGATGGTCAATACTAGAGGAATGATCGTAGGAGGACTCGAGTGGGTTCCTTACTTCCCCGATCGTTTTGTTAATTACTTTATATTTTGTTGCTCGACACCGATATGTTAGCCGGATAGTCTTGCACTTACTTTTACATAATTATAATTAAGTCAGACTGCAGCTGATAACAATTGTGTATACGTTGCTATTTCATCTGGCTATGTTTTGTAAAGCCAGATCTCAAGAACATTTTGACTAAGCATTTGGAACGCCTTATTGCTTTATCTTAAATGTTCTCTGTTATTGCTTCTTGTTTGAATAATTGAGACATTAGATATGAAGTGACCATAGCGAGACTTTGATGTAGCATGTACCCCTTGTCTTTTAGACAGCATTGATCGTATTATACGATATTCATCTACCCGTAATACGTAGCTGGCTGAGTCATTCCCCCGCTCTCCAGTATTCTGGTTCTGGGGCGTGACAAGGTTTTAGTGGTGGCCCATGCAGGTCTGGTTTCAGACTTGTGGGGTGTTTTGATTTATAGGATGTCTCAATCACACATGTTTCCCCTTGATCTCCTGATTCGTTATTCTCGATTCTAGCTTGACATTCCAGTATCCTTTGACTTCATTGATCTTTCCTGTCCGACCGTTTGATTGTTCTCTTGTCCCTTTTCTTAGGGGCACTTCGTCCGCATCTGTCAGGACTGGACAACAGCAACAAGGGCAACATGGACAACATGACCAGGTTGGTCAGCTACAAGGACCAGTAATACCTCAAGAGACTATCCAAGAAGAAGTGATAGTGGAACCAACAGCTGGACCGCAGTATCCGGAGGTTGCAATGCCACCAATAGTTCCACCCACCCCTGTGGAAGTGGACACACTAGCCCTTCTGGAGATCATGAGAGGGATGATGGCCACTCAACAACATCAGATGTTAGCCCAACAACGTATGTACGCTCAGTTACAAGAGCAGAATGTACTACTTAACCAAGGATTGTAGACAGCTTTGGAAAGAGGGGCAAGGATAGATTCAGGAGCGTCAGCCAGGTTTGCAAGTACAACCCCCGTCGTTCGAAGGCACGGAGGATGCCATCTCAGTAGATGCATGGCTTAAGGATATTGAGGCTATTTTGACAGCCGCTAAGGTGCCGGCAGAAGAACGTGTGGATCAGGTAAAGTTGTTACTTTAGGATCTCGCACGTGATCGGTGGGAATCATAGGAGGTAGGCATCAGACGTCCTGTGGCTTGGGACGATTTTACAGCAAGATTCAAGACAAAGTACTATGGAGTTATGGCGCATTTTGAGCTACAACAGAAGTTTATCAACCTCAGACAGGCTGGCAAGACTGTAGATGCGTATGCAGCAGAGTTCTGCAGATTGAGTAGGTTCGCCCCAGAGATGGTAGCAACAGAGAGCCAGAGGGCTATGAGGTTCTAGCAAGGGTTTCATCTTGAGCTCTTGCAATTGATAGAGGGGCACAATTACCAGACTTTGATGAAGTATTGACGGCAACTCGAAGGCATGAGATAACCGTTCAGAGGATTGCGGCCGGGACTGGGGGTCAGAAGAGATCCCACAGTCAGATTGAAGGAGGAGGGGGAGTAGCGCCCCGAATAACAGCATCATCCCCTGGCATTCGTATCCACGATGTGGCACTGCGAGGACTAGCACCACCACCCAGGCAGCAGCAACAGCAACAGAGGAAGAACCAACAACCCCCAGCGGGATGCACTTATTGCGGGAAGATAGGGCACACTAGAGATGTGTGTCGGACATTGAACGGGCAGTATTTGATATGTGGAAATCTAAATCATCGGGTTACCACCTGTCCCATGAATTCGAGGTCAGGAGGACCAGGACAACAATTTCCTGCTCTACCACCACCAGGGGCAGGACAGTATCGAGGACCAGCGGTAGCAGTAAGACCGTTGGCTCAGCGCCCGTTCATGATACAGGCTCAGATGTTTCGGCAGCAGGGACCGTCGATGCAGCAGCACCAGCATAGACCACCCCAGCATCATCAAGGAAGGGGCCAGCAGCAGCACCAGGCTAGGATGCCGTATGGGAACCAACAAGGAGGTCGAGGGCAGGCATTCACTCTGTCCTTGGAAGAGGCATTGGCATCAGGAGATGTTGTGGCAGGTAACATTCTCGTCGCCTCATATCCCGCAGTAGCATTGTTTGATTCGGGAGCATCGTACTCATTTATATCTACACAATTTGCAATACGGCTAGGAATGGAATTCGAGGCATTGCCAGGAAGGTTAAATATACTCACTGGTAATGGGCTCGTAGGAGTTAGTAGAGTTATTCTAGCATATAGCGTTGTAGTTTGCGGGCATTTCTTACCCGCCCGGTTGATAGAATTTCCTGTTAGAAATTTTGACGTTATCTTAGGCATGGACTGGCTGAAAGACAGTCATGCGGCAATAGATTGTCGTAGAGGGAGTGTATCTTTTGATATTCCAGGCAAGAAGCGGTTCACCTTAGTTAGATCAGTGGCAACTCAACAAGAGTAGGGAGTAGTGACGGCAATGGAAGAAGTTCAAGTCCCGAAGGTAGTTGAAGAGTTTCTAGACGTATTTCCTGAAGAACTTCCAGGTCTACCACCGGTTAGTGATATTGAGTTCAGTATAGAATTGGCACCTGGAACTAAACCGATATCAGATCGAGTTTATAGAATGGCGGATTCCGAGCAGGCCAAGGTATATCAGCACATAGAGGAACTGAAGGAGAAGAAGTTCATCCAAGCTAGCATATCACCATAGGCAGCACCAGTGGTACTTGTGGGAAAGAAGGATGGATCATCCAGATTGTGCATCGATTACAGGAAGCTTAACGCGGCAACAGTAAAGAACAAGTACCCACTACCTAGGATCGACGACTTATTTGATCAGTTGAGCAAAGCTAGAGTTTTCTCCAAGATAGATCTTCGTTCAGGGTATCATCAAGTGAGGGTTTGGAAGGAGAACAACCGTTTGGCTTGACCAATGCTCCAGCAATCTTAATGGATTTAATGAATCACATGTTTATGCCGTACTTGGATCAATTTGTCGTTGTGTTTCTTGACGACATTCTTGTATATTCAACTAGTGAAGAGGAGCATAAAGATCACCTCCTGAAGGTGTTACAGGTTCTGACAGAGAACCATTTGTATGCCAAGCTCAGCAAGTATGAGTTTTGGTCGGATCATATTTTATTTTTGGGTCATATCATATCAGGAGCTGGAGTAGCAGTGGATCCCAAGAAGGTAGAAGCAGTAGAAAGTTGGCTAGTACCCAAGACTGTAGCAGATGTATGGAGTTTCTTGGGATTGGCAGGATATTACAGAAGGTTTGTATCAGACTTTGCGAGGCTTTCAGCACCCATGACCCGTTTGACACGGAAAGATGTACCATTCGTCTGGTCGGTAGAATGCCAGGCATCATTTGAGAATCTGAAGCAGAAGTTGATATCAGCGTCTATTCTTACATTGCCAGTTGGACCCAGAGGTTTTACCGTTTATTGTGATGCGTCAGGTAAAGGACTTGGATGTGTCCTCATGCAGCATGGGAAGGTGATAGCATATGCATCTAGGCAGCTCTGAGACCACGAGAAGAATTATCCGACTCATGACATGGAGTTGGCAGCAGTAGTATTTGCTTGGAAGATATGGAGATATTACTTATATGGTGACCGAGTAGACATGTACACAGATCATAAAAGTCTGAAGTACATCTTTATCCAGAAGGAACTGAACATTAGGCAGAGAAGATGGTTGGAGTTGATCAAGGATTACGACGTGGATCTTCAGTATCATCCAGACAAGGCTAATGTGGTAGCAGATGCTCTCAGCAGGAGAGGCGACATATTTATGTTAACAACACAGAGGCATATCTTAGAAGACCTTCAGGAGATGGGCATCGAGGTTATACTTCCTTGTGATGTAGAAGTTCTGGCGAGTCTACAAGTTCAATCCGACTTGGTAGACAGGATCAAGGCAGCTCAGGCACAAGACCCAAGGATTCAGAAGCTTAGAGCAGAATATGAGTCAGGACTCAGAAAGGAGATGCAAATTCATGAAGATGGTACCCTTAGGTTTGGGTCACGTCTATGTGTGCCTAGTGGAGATATCAGACAGGAGGTTATAGCAGAAGCTCACAGCTCTCAGTATTTCATATACCCTGGAGAGACCAAGATGTACCAAGATATCAAGCAGCACTTCTGGTGGAACGGGATGAAGAGGGAGATAGCTAGATTTGTTTCCCGTTGCTTGGTATGTCAGCAAGTAAAGACAGAACAGCAGAGGCCAGCTGGGTTATTGCAACCGCTTCCTATCCCGGAATGGAAGTGAGAACATATTACAACAGGCTTTGTGACCGGTTTACCGAGATCACCAAGCGGTAAGGATGCTATTTGGGTAATCGTAGATCGACTTACGAAGGTGGCACATTTTCTTCCTTTTAGAGTAGGTCAATCTACGAAAAAGTTGGCAGAATTGTATATGCAGCAGATAGTCAAGCAGCATGGGATCCCAGTCAGTATTGTGTCAGATAGAGATACCCATTTTACATCACATTTTTGGAAGAGCTTACATCATAGCTTGGGTACCAAGTTAAGATTTAGCACGGCTTACCATCCACAGACGGACGAGCAATCAGAAAGAACAATTCAGACTTTAGCGGATATGTTGCGAGCTTGTACCCTAGATTTTGGAGGATCTTGGGAGAGCCACCTACACTTGGTCGAGTTCTCATACAATAACAGTTATCAAGCCAGTATCCAGATGGCACCATTTGAAGCACTATATGGTAAGAAGTGTAGGTCGCCACTAGCATGGGACGATATCGGGGAGAGGAAGATGCTAGGCCCAGAAATAATTGTCCAGACCGTTGAAGTGGTTAAGGGAGTTAGAGAACGACTTCGAGTTGCGCAGGATCGGCATCGTCATTGGACGGACCAGCATCGTAGGCCGCTAGAGTTTTCTGTTGGGGACCACGTGTTCTTGCGGATCTCACCTACCCGTAGGGTCATTAGGTTTGGCGTTCACAGAAAGTTGAGTCCGCGGTACGTGGGTCCATTTGTTATTCTTGATAGGATAGGCGATGTTGCTTATCGTTTATCCCTTCTACCTTCGTTACGAGAGGTGCATGACGTATTTCATGTATCTCAATTGCGAAGGTATGTATCGGACCCAAGCCATATCCTTGATCATTCTGAGCTGGTTGTTCGTACCAACCTGTCTTACGAGGAACAGCCTGTGTCTATTTTGGACCGAAGAAAGAAGATACTCAAGAACCAAACAATTAGCCTTGTCCGGGTTGCTTGGGGTCATCACTCTTTAGGGGAGTCAACGTGGGAACGTGAGGATGATATTCGATCACGGTATCCGCACCTATTTGACTCACAAGGTATATCTCTTTCTGTATACCTTGATTATCTTAACTCCTAATGCTTGTTACCTTATGAGTAGAATTTCTTGGTGTCGTAAAATGTTCAACATAGATATGTTACTTGCTATTGACATTGTAGAATGATTGCTTACTTAAATTGCTTATACCTGGAGTAGTTCAGCTCTGATGTTTCTATCCTGCTTGGATTTAAAATTCCGAGGACGGAATTTTTCTAAGAAGTGTAGAGATGTCACTTCCCATTCCCAGAATACGTATTTTTAGAATGCATGTACTGTTTAAATATAAATATTTTATATTTATCATGTATTGCTCTGTATTTAAATCCCTTTAATTTTATGTTAATTAATTTTTTGCAATTTCATTTTTGTACTTTACTTTCTGCTTTTATACTCTGCTTTAGCTTTTAAACCCCCACCTACCCCCACTCCTTCATTTAAAGCCCATCCCCTTTCTCTCTCTTTATTACTTCACTATTACTCTTCTTCTTCCTCATAACTCTCCCACCAACCTAGAAGAGCAAGGCAAGTGCCAACTTGCTTCCTGATGGATCCCCATTATTATTGTTCCATCATCTTCCTTATTTGATTCTAAGTCTCTTTAGTACTTAGTATTCCCAATTTCCATGGCTTATTTGTTGTAGATCTAAGTTTGATGCATTTTCGGGTTTCTTAGGTTTTGATCTAGTAAACTTTGTTATCTTTAAGTTTTGATGGTTCCATGTTGTAGAGAATTTTGTTCTACCCAATTTTGACCTATGGAAGTCCATATTTGGGCTTGGGATGAAGGATTTATGGAGCTTGGAAGCAATGGCTTCCATGGTTCTGTTCTCAGAAAAATTGGGAGAGGAAGAACAGTCCCAGCCGCATGAAATATTTATTTCCCACAGCGCATGAAATCTTTATTCCTCAGCCGCATGAGCGCATGAAATCTTTATTTCTCAGCGCATGAAATCTTTATTTTCCACAGCGCATGAAATCTTTATTCCTCAGCCGCATAAAATTTTTATTTCTCAACCGCATGAAATCTTTATTCCTCAGCGCATGAAATCCTTATTTCCTACAGCGCATGAAATCTTTATTTCCTACAGCGCATGAAATCTTTATTCCTCAGCGCATGAAATCTTTATTTCCCAACCGCATGAAATTTTTATTTTCCAACCGCATGACATCTTTATTTTCCACAGCGCATGAAATCTTTATTTCTCACAGCACATGAAATCTTTATTCCTCAGCGCATGAAATCTTTATTTCCCAACCGCATGAAATCTTTATTTCCTACAGCGCATAAAATCTTTATTTCCCACAGCGCATGAAATCTTTATTTCTCACAGCGCATGAAATCTTTATTCCTCAGCGCATGAAATCTTTATTTTCCAACCGCATGAAATCTTTATTTCCTACAGCACATGAAATCTTTATTTCCCACAGCACATGAAATCTTTATTTTTCATAGCGCATGAAATCTTTATTCCTCAGCGCATGAAATTTTTATTTCCCAACCGTATGAAATCTTTATTCGCGCATGAAATCTTTATTTCCCAACCGTATGAAATCTTTATTCCTCAGCGCATGAAATCTTTATTTCCCAACCGCATGAAATCTTTATTCCTCAGCGCATGAAATTTTTATTTTCCACAGCGCATGAAATCTTTATTTCTCAGCCGCATGAGATTTTATTTCCCAGCCGCATGAGATTTTATTTTCCAGCCGCATGAGATTTTTTATTTCCCAGCCGTATAAGATTTTTATTTCAATAATTGATCATGAGATTAATAATTTATCATGCGTTCCTAGATGGAACTAAGAGAATGGCTAGTCGTCTTACTGAATTAAATGGAATAAGACACGTTCATATTTGCAGTCGATTGGCCAATCCCGAATATTGACATATAGATACATGTAGGCTGCAATTTATTTATTTATTTTACGAAAGCAGCATGTGTACTTTATGGTCAAGGCATAATTATTCCGTGGTTAGTTTTAATTGTTGCATTACGCTATGTAAGACCTACAACCTAACCGTACGGGTATCGTTGTAGAGTTGAGCATATCGTACTTTGTACGATAGTACTCATTCTGAAATAATCATGATCCACGGCATAGGATTTCACTTAACATAGAGGCTACTAAGTTAAATAAAATAATGATTGCATGGAGAGAATGGATTCCCGAGTTCTTACATGGCAGCCCTCCTTGGGACTATTAGCGCCCAACAGGTCGGCTGGTTCCCACAGATACTACAATTCTGCCACACGGGCAGGAAGCGATATCTGGTTATATTATTGTATATTGTATATTGATGACGGTCGTCCCGCTGGGACTCGTCTAATTCATGATGGGACTCGTTTAATTCATGATTGGCGCAATTGATTGATTAGATAGACTAGCCTTGCTTGTCCATAGTAAGAACTGAGAAATCCTTATTGCATAATTCTAGGATAACTTGGGACTCACAGTTGTAAGCCGTAGGAGCTGGATGGCCGTTTAAGTTGATTTGTTTGTGTACTGTACCTACTATGTTACCTAACTGAGATGATCAGAGCATTAGGACATGACGGGCCAACTTCTGTCCTTGTTTGGTTGGGAGGTTGGTTCGAAGTGTCGTGATGTTACGTGAATCCCAGTAGCAAGCAGAGATCTATTATTATATTCTCTTATTTACTGGTTTAATGCCTCATATCGTGCTTCCTTGCGGTACTTTCTATTAGAGGTCTAACCTCTATGGTTTTGCATGGCCAGATTTAGAGCCGGTTCCCGAGGACTCAACTTACCTCTACCTCCAAGATGGTCAATACTAGAGGAATGATCGTAGGAGGACTCGAGTGGGTTCCTTACTTCCCCGCTCATTTTGTTAATTACTTTATATTTTGCCGCTCGGCACCGACATATTGGTCGGATAGTCTTGCACTTACTTTTACATAATTGTAATTAAGTCAGACTGCAGCTGATAACAATTGTGTATACGTTGCTATATCATCTGGCTATGTTTTGTAAAGCCAGATCTCAAGAACATTTTGACTAAGTGTTTGGGACGCCTTATTGCTTTATCTTAAATGTTCTCTGTTATTGCTTCTTGTTTGAATGATTGAGACATTAGATGTGAAGTGATCATAGCGAGAATTTCATGTAGCATGCACCCCCTTATCTTTTAGACAGCATTGATCGTATTATACGGTATTCATCTACCCGTAATACGTAGCTGGCTGAGTCATTCTCCCGCTCTCCAGTATTCTGGTTCTGGGGAGTGACAGTTGTGAAATCCTTAATTTTAATTAATTAATTCAGTGTTATTTTTTGTTTATTATAATTAATATTTCTGGAATTTTAGTGTTTGGTAAAACCCGTAAAAATTTATTTTTTGTTTAATTGTATAATTTGTTGCTAGATTAATTATTATCATTTTAGGAAAACCATATTTTTAGAAAAATAATTATTCATAGTATTTTTTTGTCTGATCTGACCTGTCCTGAACCCATCTCGATCTATTTTTGAAACCGAACCCAAATTTCGGTTTTCCCAAAACAAATATTTTAATATATATATTTATAAATATGAATATAATTTTCCTATTTAAAAGAAAAGAATACTTATAATTTCCTTTTTAAAACTCTCTTAATACTCATTTAAATCTCTTTCTCTCTCTCTCTCACTTCTCAAAACCATCAGGAAGGAAACTTTTCCTTTCCTCTCCCAAACGTACGCTAGCCGACCCCTCGGCACCCAGTCCGCCGCCACCTCCCGACTCCTCCTTTCCTTTTCCGAAATCCCTAAAAATTCTCCCTATTTAAACCCTCATCCCCTCTCCATCACTCATCTCTCCCCAAAACCCAACCTCCAAGCCCTAACCGAGCTTCCTGGCCGCGCCATCGATGAATCCCATACCCGAACTCGACCGTCGGCTCCTCGCCGACCTCCCCGAGCGACTACGATCTGCTATCCCGTATCCCGATCCGTTGTCCAGCATCTCCGTGAGCGACTCCAGCGCTGTTCGGACTCGATCCGCTGCTATCCGTGTTCCGTTCCCACTGTCTGCGGATAATTTTTCTTCTTTATTCATCTGAGAGCTCTAGTCGATCACCCGAGGTATTTTGTGTGTCCCCGTGTCCCTCTTTTAGTGTCGCTGATGACGTGATCCTCGATCCCGACATGGGATTCAATATCGATAATTGCGATATTGGTTTTGGATTTTTCCTAACTTAGTTTCGGAATGGTTTTGTGGCTTGGATGTTGTCGTTTGATGGTTCTGTGGTTTCTCGGAAGTTCCGAGAGAAGTTCGGATTTTTCGGAAATGGCTCTGTGACCATTTTCCTTAGAGAGGTTCTGTGGTTTTTCGGTTTTTCGAGTTATATTTTGGGTTTTCCGAATTTATAGTTCGGAAGTTTTCTGTGATTTTAATATAAACCTACTCTTGGGTTGGATAAATTGGAACTTCTGGTTGGGAATGTTTTTTGATTTGGAATATTGTGGGTGTTGGCATTTTTCTAGGATTGGGTTGTTTCAATTATAGAGGAAGTGCTGCCCAAATTTTCGAAAATATATTTTAAAACTATTTTCAAATCCCGATCTTTGTAAAACAAACAACATTTTGGAGTGTTGGTTTTAAATTGTATTTTGTATCTTTTCGGGTGACGACCATATTGGTCCATGGGCCCTAACTAAATGCAAACGAAACCGGCCAATCCGGATGTTGAGGCATTTGTTAAAACATGAGTATTGAATGACCAAGTCTGATACGCATTTTATAATTATCTTTAATTTATCATTATTTTTAGAATTGGTTACTGCTGTTAATAATTTTGGTGCAGGGCTTCGACCTACTGTTGGACCATTCGCGACATTCAGAGCTCACTTTTAAATTAAATTAATTTATGTAAAATTTTTGTAAGGACATAAGTCCAAGTTTCCATTTCTATTTTTTCTGTGGACCTGTAATAGTTTTTCCTTTTCTTTTCTGGATTGTTGTTTTGAAAGTAAACACATAGATAGTAAACTGAATATTTATCTTTATAGAAAATTAATAATAGTTTTCTCACATTAAATAAAATAATAAGATTTCAAGTTTGTAACTTAGACAATTTCATGTTTTCTCACTAAAAGAAAAATAACTAACTTTTATATATATTACAAAATACAAAGTTTTGCCAAATAATTAAAAAATGCGAAGTTTTCCAATAAAAATGTTAACTTGACTTTTTATCTCGTTAAATTAATAACTTTGAATCGCATCGATAAACGTGTTTTGTTTATAACAACATAAAATTTGACTAGGATCAAATTTTAGAGATTGTAACTTGCACACCTAGATATGGTTTCCTCATTTATGCTAAGTCAGGATTCTCAATGTAGGATTTCGAGGACGCGTCTGATTTTCTTTCCCGGAATCGACTCTTCAAACCCAGTCATAAATAAAGGCAAGTACGGTTATGTTTATTTTTCAATTTAGTTAATAATTATAATATTGCAAGATTAAACCACATTGCTACACGGCACTCTCTCTTAGAGTATTGATTGTATTGATTGTGGGATTGGGTTAGTAGTGTAGTGTATTATGACCAATACCCCTCATATTGCATATTGATTGTGCAAGCCTCCTCCTTTTCACACTTTGATAAGCCGTATTGTATCACTAGAATACTATTGTACAACCCAAACTGGTCATAAGCATTACATACTCAAAAACATTGTTTTCAATTGTGGAAAATTGCTGAAAAATATTGTTCAAGTATTTAAAACTGTTTAAATTGCAAATTTCTAATTATTAGTTGAATTGTTAGATTTTCATAATTGTACTTTGCTCCTTTCCTGACTGGATGTCCAACCCCCAATAGGTAACATTGATGAAGCTAAGCTATTATATAATAGATGTTATGATCAGGTGCTTTACCCTACAGTGCTTCTAGATTTCCACTTGGAAGATGTTGATCCTGAGGCTGATGAGCCAACTTCCTAGATGATAATTTTTCTTTTAGTTTTGATGTTTGAATAAAAAAACAGTTTTATTTTATCAGTTGTATCAAATGAATATTTTGTTGGACAAGTTTTTAATATTCGAAATTTTAGATATTGTGACAAAATATATTGTGTTGGTGTGATTACCTGCATTTGGATACAGCTTACTGCCGCCGTCTCACAACGGTGCAGGCTGGGCATGATCCGATTTGACCCAACAATTTGGGACCGGGTTGTGACACATATTCATTACATTTATTATTGCAAACATAGATACTTGCATATCATTCATTTATATCCCATATACATGAATACTTCAGTTCATGCATTATATTCATTCACATATCATTAAGGTGCATACATATACTTATTTTATTACATACATGTCATTCATGCATATTACATACTTATATGCATCTATACATTATATACATTGTATACAACATGTAAAAATAGAAGAGGGAAAAAAGGATAAAATTGAAATGGAAAGGGAAGGGAAGGAAAAATGTAAAAAAAGAGAAAACAGTGGACATATACATACTTGCATCATATATTCTACATTACCATACATGCTATCATTATATATTGTATTACATTATGTATAAATTATGAATTCATATCTATCATTACATGTATACCTTGCATTCATATCTAGCATTCGTTATAAACTTTCATGCATACATTGTATATCATTCATTCATTCATGCATTGCTTACATACATTACATTGATTGCATTCCTACGTGCTTTTTTTCAACCATATATATACATTAGTGTAAAGAGGATACATATTATATATATATATATATATATATATATATATATATATATATATATATATATATATATATATATCATTCATCTGACATATCATGCATTACATGCTCTACATTCATTTAATGTCCATACTACATAGGCTCGTAGGTTACACAAAATGTCTATGTTGTATAGTCACTCTTCTACTTAAAACCAATACTGTACAAATTGGGCCTTCACTGAATTCTAGGATTAAAGTATGTCGTAGCCCTTTGTGTTAGCTTTTCGAAACGTCAAACAGATCACATTTTCGCGTCCGAAAGCTCCTAGAATCGCTAAAACATCGAAACGCGTTTGTCTTTCGGACAACTGACACTCAAACAGTTTTACAGAAAGTTCTAGAATATATTTTACCTATTAATGTATATATTTGGAAAGCTAACTTCGATACGGTTATTTTTAAAAAAAGGAAGATTAATCGGAGTTCTAAACTAAAAGTTATGACATTTCTAATTTGCGATGTCTACTAAAAACATGGATGAATATTATGACGAATTTGGGTTGTTTGGACAAAAAAAATACATCTCACTCTCCACACCACTCAAGACACACATCAAACCACACTCCCCTATCCTGTAACACAAGCGCACCAATAACAACATATCCACACATATCTAAATATATGAAATATATCTAACATACATATTATATATTTACAAAAGAGTCTATTATATAAAAAGATAATAAAATGACAAGTTGAGGCTAAAAATATGACATGTAGACTAAACTACTTAGATCTAAGCATGGGTATCCAAATGAAACTCATTCTAACCATCCTAGCTAACATCAATCCATCGTCTAACATGTCTAAAACTAAAATTAAAACACGATTAAACCTATTAGACATCAAACCAAACACATGAGGTGTCCTAATTTGAGATCTAATAAATAGGACACAAGACACAATTCTAACTTGCTTTAGAGAGCTCCAAATGGCCTCAAACTTGAATCTAAAGGGGGTACATGCATGGGGGTGGATCCTATGGATTCAAAACTAACTAATATGCATAGAAAATCAATTTAAAGGGTTGGTTTTACCTATTGGGAGTGGGATCCCAATGATACTCTCAAGGACACGGCTCCGATACGAAGATCCTTCCAAAATGGACACTCCTCCTTGCACTTTGATCCAAATCTTTGCTAGCACCCTCCCTTGATAGTATGAGAAGGTTGGATGGAAGTTTTGGTGGAGGAATAAAGAGATTTGGAGATCAAATCAAAGAGGAAAGTTCTCTAATTTGGAAAAGAACACTTTGTGAAGGAAAAGAGACAAGATGGAATAAAATAAAAGGAAGAGAGACTAACCTACCTATAGTGGCTGCCATTAAACCTATTTGGGCCTTGGAAGAAACCCAATAAGGCCTCAACTAGTTCTCTTGGTTAATTTTAAGTTAGGTTCAAGTTTGGGATCAAAAGGGTTAAATTTAAGCCTCTAACTTAACCTATCTAACAAGTGGGATTAGTCTAAACTTACTAATTTAACTAGTAGGGTTTGTGGGCCATGACTAACTAATCTTGGGGTCCCGTCTAGAGTCTAAGCTACCCGGGTCACTAACACAAGTCTGAACGAAATGAAACTCAAACCCAACTAAATAAATCCCGTAAAATCAATATTAAAATATAAAAATTCCCAAAATATTATAATATAAAAAGTGACCAAAATTACAATACATTAATTTAAATATTATTAAAATAATCTAAAATTCACCAATTAATCAAAATCCAAAATAATTCAAAAGTCACAAAATGACCAAATTACCCTTAGCCTAAAAAGTGCTAATTAGCTAATCTAATCACATGGGTTAGGCCTCCATAGTCATAGTTAGTCTCTAGGCTAAGCAACTCTAAGATTACACTAGCCAAAGAACAAAATCACAAAACACTAATTTAATGATGTTAAAATAATCAAAATTTACCAATAAATCAATAACATGATTTAAACCTATTATTAAATAATCAATTTTACAAAAGTTCAAAATTACCCTAATTTTAGAAAAGTGGTGGTTACAACAGGCTACAAGTCCAATAAAGCGCCCAAATAATGTGACTGCCTGTAGCTGAGAAATCTCTTTATGAACTACTTGATCAATCTAGTTATTACCCTAGTCAGATTCGGTATGAATCCCTGAATGTGGTAATTAGGAATCCAAGTCCTAGGCATGATGCAAGACGAGACATGTAGCTTGTACAGGCACAACCAAGAGAATCAACCACGGTGTC
The DNA here is from genome assembly GCA_029216955.1 of Iris pallida. Taxonomy (NCBI): domain Eukaryota; kingdom Viridiplantae; phylum Streptophyta; class Magnoliopsida; order Asparagales; family Iridaceae; genus Iris; species Iris pallida. Next base: position 37,269 of record JANAVB010009861.1, read on the forward strand.
AAGACAAGAGTTACTTAGCAAGTCCAAGTAGTTGTCGCAACAACGCTCAAGATTATCATATTAGGTTTCTTATCAAGATTACTTGTCAGGAGTGCGCCACAACGGGCCACTATCAAGGTTATTCATGTCATTTTAAGATACTTATTATATCAAGAGTGCTTATCAAGAGTGTGCCTCAACGGGTCACTATTAAGGTTATCAAGACGAGTTCTTATTATCGAGTCGTATTCATGTCAAGTCTAGTCAAATCTTATCAAGTTCAAGCCTTATTTTGCTCAACAAGTTATTAAGTTGGATCATCACAGGTTATGTCAAGAAAAAGGGTACAAGCAAAGATTACAACATTGCACTAAGGACCAAGGGGACAAGCATAGATAAATGTAACAAGAATTATCATGGCAAGAAATGGCACAAGAGGTCAAAAGGGGTGCCAGGGACAATATGCGCCAGGACAGCATGTGCCAGGGATAGCATACGCCAGGGACAGCATACGCCAGGACAGCATGCGCTAGGGACAACATGCGCCAGGACTACATGCGTCAGAAACAACATATGCCAGGGACAACATGCGCCAGGATAGTATGTGCCAGGGACTTCATGCGCCAGGACAACATGCTCTAGCATGCATGCGCTAGGAGAGCATGTGCCAGGGACAACATGCGCGAGGACAGCATGCGCCAGGACATCATGTACCAGGGACAGCATGTGCCAGGACAGCATGCGCTATGGACCAAAAGACACCATCTACTGCATGCACCAGGACTACATGTGCTAGGGACATCATGCACCAGGACAGCATGCGCCCTGGGCCAATAGGCACCATCCACAGCATGCGCCATGGCATCATGTGCCAGGAATAGCATGCGCTATGACAACATCCACCATGGGCCAAAAGGCACCATCCACAGCATGCGCCATAATAGCGTACGCCAGCATGCATGAGCATGCTCTGCTCATCTTCTCTAACCAGCTTCCAAATGTTCATTAGAACCCATGGACTAGAAAGACCATAAATCTATCAAAATAAGTCAACACAAATCTATCCATGGAAACTGAAAACTCTAAGTTCTAAAGAGGCTTAGAATCAAGTGAAGAAGAGAAATGGAACAATAAATCTTTAGATCCATCATGGAGCAAGTTGCACTTGCCTAGAGTTTCTTTGGTGGGTAGAGAGGAGTAATAGAGAAGATGAAGGAAATAAATAAAAGTAATAGAGAGAGAGAGCGAGAGATAGAGAGAGGAGAGTTGACTTATATATATCAAACCCTCTTATCTCAAACCACACAAAACCAAACAAAGCCAAGCCGAACCAAGATGAACCAAAATAAATCCAGGCAAGATTAAACCAGGATAAGGCTAAGCAAGACAAGTCTAACTATGGGTCACCTGACACATGTCAGAAATTTGTACACGTATACTGAAAATATGTATAACGAAAAACGGGAGTGACAATTCTACCTACCTTAAAAGAATTCTGTCATCTGAATTTAATCAAGAGGCTAGAGGTGTCTGGACAAGTTATACTAATACTAGCAATCGATGACTAGCAGTCAATCAAGCAATCATTCATGCAAGAAAGAATTAAAAGCATAAGGCATAAGGAAGACATTATACCTCACGAGTCAAATATGTGTGGACATTGCGATCGGATATCATCCTCACGTTTCCACGTTGACTCACCCAAAGAGTGATGACCCCAAGCAACACAGACTAACTTAATAGTCTTGTTCTTGATTATCTTTTCCCTTCGATCCAATATGGATACGGTCAAATAATTCATTTTTATTGTTTTGATAATTTTTTTCTTTTTTTTTACCTTGTAACCTCCTTGAACCGAATTTTAAATTTTTTTTGAAAGTTTCTTTTTGGAATTTCTATTTTTCAATTTTTTTTAAATTTTTAAGATCATGAATTGTAATTTTGAGTATATTTTTGGAGTCATAATATGCTATCAGTATTTTTGGACATGGGTTTTGTGAAACTATTTTATGTGAGAATTTTATCCTAATTAATTTTTCTTACCATTTTTGAATTTTCATAAGTTATAAATATTCGCTTTTATATAATATAAACAAAGATTGTCAAAATATTATTGTAAATAAATATACTTTACTACTATTTTTTAATCCTGAAGCTATAATAATTTATAATTATTCTATTTTCTTCGTATCTGATCGGCAATTAGTAACTAATTGATAATTAGCTAGATTTTAGCTAACTAGTTAGACTAATTAGTATTAGTATTAGTGTTATTTGTTAGTGTTCCACTAGTAATTCCTATATCTATTATAATTACAAGCTTGCCCTTAGGGTTTTCCAACTTGACTCCTGTATATTGGGGACTCTCCAATAGCTTATATAATTTTTCCTACACCCATCCTTAAGCAACACACATAGTCGTCACTTCCACTGTAGCACCAGATCCATCCCCGACTTCCCTTTCTCCTGGACCCCTGTCCCAAATTGTTTTAAGGAGGGTAGATTTGTAACCTACTTGAACCGAATTCTAAATTTTTTTCTGAAGTTTTCTTTTTGGAAATTTCTATTTTTTAAAATTTTTTCTAAATCTTTAAGATCATGAATTATAATTTTGAGTATATTTTGAGTCGTAATATGCTATCGGTATTTTGGGACTTGGGTTTTGTGAAACTTTTTTATATGAGAATTTTATCCTAATTAATTTTTCTGACCATTTTTTGAATTTTCATAAGTTATAAATATTCGCTTTTATATATAAAAAAAGATTTTCAAAATATTATTGTAAATAAATATACTTTATTACTATTTTTTAATCCTGAAGCTATAATAATTTATATTTATTTTATTTTCCCTGTATCTGATCAGCAATTAGTAACTAATTGACAATTAGCTAGATTTTAGCTAACTAGTTAGACTAATTAGTATTAGTATTAGTATTAGTGTTAGTTGTTAGTGTTCCACTAGTAATTCCTACATCTATTATAATTACAAGCTTGCCCTTAGGGTTTCCCAAGCAGACTCCTGTATATTGGGGACTCTTCAATAGTTTACATAATTTTTTCTACACCCATCCTTAAGCAACACACATAGTCGCCACTTCTACTGTAGCACCAGATCCATCCCCGACTTCCCTTCCTCCTGGACCCCCTGTCCCAAACTGCTTCATACCATAGCCGCACATCATCATCCTCCTCATGACCATCAGGGCCTCCGGCGTGACCCTGGTCGAGCCCATCCTGGCCACCTCCCCCCAACGAGCACCATCCACTACTGCCTCCCCTAATAAGCACCATCCTGACCATTTGGCGAGTGAGAGTTGATTATTAAGTCCACAATGAACAACTTGGAGGATGAAATTATTTTGTTGAATATGAACAAATACAAGAAAAAGAAAGGACAATGACCTTGTTATGACTAAATGAGCAAGAGCAATTCTTAAATTTTCTTCATTTTGTTATTTCTGTCCGACTTACTTCAATCAAACTAACTCATATCTAAACCTGTTAGCTATATTTTTATCGATCTTCATCTATCTTGAATTTTTATATCTCTTTACTTGGAAAGGGCTGAGGAAGTACCGTAATCATCTCGCTCAGAAAGGACATAAATTATCATGTGGTGATCCTGGTAGAAATATAGAATATTGGGCATTAAGATAAAATTAGTGGGATAAGGATATGACTAAGATTGGTAACAAAAATCCAGTGATTGGCAGTATTGATTTGGAAATGATTACCCTTAGGGAATTATTTAGAGTATGGGTTACTTCATGTAAGAGGAAACATAGGAGGATCTCAAGAAGGAATAACGGTAGATTATACATAAAATGGTAATAACTATATATATGCCGGAGTGTATTCTTAAAATTGATAAGGAAATACAAAGATGATTTGATTATAAGAAAACTTGGATGTTTTCTGGTGACTGACTCTCAGAGATTTTATTACGACTAAGACATTGAACTTAAATTCCAAATATAGGAAGAAGATTATGACTACATGGGATGAGGATACAGAATTGAACAAAGATTGGTAAGGGAATGACTAAGAACTAGAACCCGAAACTTTTGAGTTATAGGAAAACTAGAGGCTTTTGTGGGAATGCTAAATTTTAAGGAGGATAACATTTGAAGGTATAGGGTTGAAGGATATGAAAATGAATGGTTTTATAATAGGAAAGCAGAATTTTATGTGGTAGTAGTGGCATTAGATTTGAGTAGTACGAGGGGTATAATTTGGAACCGCATTCAGGAATTTTACGAACCACGATTCAGGAATTCGGATCCAGGTTAAAGACAAGTGGAGGGATTTGGATTAAGTTGATAAAATTTTTTTGGGGTTCTTACAAGGGTATGTTTCATGGACTAGTGCCAAAGTGGATTGGTGTCTTTGGAATAAAGGTCAAGCCTATAGTAATATAGCAGGGTTCAAATCTCCATGACTGAAGACTATGATTTTTGGTAGTAGTCACATAAGGTTTGGTTTTAGAATCAAAGATCGTGATTTGGTAGTGATATGTGTGGACTTGTAAGAGAAAGGGATAACTGAAAATGATAATCGGATAATCTGGGTAGTAGACGAAGCAGAACGAGATGATTACCTTGACTTTCTTTTCAAGTCGTATCCTTTTCCTACCCCAACAGAAGAAATTGATTTTCTATCCTTAAATCGTTCATTAAATTTCATATCACTAAAATTTTGATCCACCTTGATCATGACCGATCGATTTTGTTTTTCTTTATCGTACTAAGGTTCTTGACTTTGACTATACCTAATGCATTTAATCCTGATCGTGCTTAGACTTCAATCCTATTTTTTCTCATGCCTGAAACTTCAAATAAATTCTTAGTAATAACTGAGTCCTATCCTAATCATGATTAGAATTATCACTAGTCTTGATTATGTCTGAATTTTTATGGTTAGTCATGCCTAAATGACCTTGCATGACTAGACAACTTTAATTCAAAAGATCGTGATTTTTAACGATTAGGACTATATGTATTATTCTTCATCCTAGATCGTGCCAAATGAATTTAAATTATTTCCAAATCCTCAATCACGTCTACGCTCTGACCGTTGTTCACGACTTACTTAATCTTGTTCGATAGATTTTGATTGTGCCCATAAGAATTTAATTTCTTATCTTGATTGTGCCAAAATTTTATCCTTGGTCATACCAAGTCTTGGTTTTGGTCGTGCCTATGCGACTTTAACTCTGCTTTTATCGAGCCTAGATGCTATCGATCGTGCTTTACTCAAAGTTGATTCTACTTTGATCATAACCAATACTATAATGGTTCTATGAGTCGTGCCAAAATAACTTGAATTTTTATTCTAAATCGTGCCTAATCGATTCGACCATAGTTCGACCTTATCCTTGATTGTGCTTATATCACTAGTCGTGCGTAAGAAATTTTGATCTGATTATTCTTGATCGTGCTAAAACATATCATTCATCATGATTGTGCCTAAAATTTGGATTATACTCTTCGTCATATCTGAACCATTGGTTGACCATGTTGATATTAAATTTTGTGGACAAAATTTCTTTAAGGAGGGTTGATTTGTAACCTACTTGAATCGAATTCTAATTTTTTTCGAAGTTTTTTTTTAAGAATTTCTATTTTTTTAAAATTTTCCTAAATCTTTACGATCATGAATTGTAAATTTGAGTATATTTTCGAGTCGTAATATGCTATCGGTATTTTGGGACATGGGTTTTGTGAAACTATTTTATGTGAGAATTTTATCCTAATTAATTTTCCTGACCATTTTCTGAATTTTCATAAGTTATAAATATTCGCTTTTATAATAAAAAAAGATTGTCAAAATATTATGGTAAATAAATATACTTATTATAATTTTTTTAATCCTGAAGCTATAATATTTATATTTATTCTATTTTCCCCGTATCTGATCAGCAATTAGTAACTAATTGATAATTAGCTAGATTTTAGCTAACTAGTTAGACTAATTAGTATTAATATTAGTTGTTAGTGTTCCACTAGTAATTCCAACATCTATTATAATTACAAGCTTGCCCTTTGGGTTTCCCAACAAGACTCCTGTATATTGGGGACTCTCCAATAGTTTACACAAATTTTCCTACACCTATCCTTAAGCAAACACATAGTCGCCACTTCCACTGTAGCACCAGATCCATCCCCGAATTCCCTTCCTTCTGGACCCCTATCACAAATTGCTTCACACCCTAGCCGCACACCATCATCCTCCTCATGACCATCAGGGCCTCCGGCGTGACCCTGGCCACTTCCCCCAACAAGCACCATCCACCACTGCCTCCCTGCACCACTAGTTTCTTAAGCCAACACCAAACCACCACGACACAGCCACCATATTTCTGTGCTCGACACGGTCACTACCACCATCTACAATACCAGCATGACCACCACCTCCAGTGCCATTAGCCTACACCCTCGCCGTCCGCCACCATCCCGGCACAACTACTCCATTGTTACCACCTGCACCACTCACCGGATCCTATTCTCGCCACTGTCGAATCTCGTGATCGGCGGTCCGGCTACCCGGTTCGACATCGCGCCACCGCAGCACCCATGTCGGGGCAGCTCCTAGCTCCCAACAGCTGTGGCCGGGCTGTCGAGTCCCCACTAGCCTGGCAATCGCGTTCTTCCACAACTACCGCCTCCTACACTGCTTCGGTGTCTCCGACGCCGCCATGACCTCCAACCCGATGGATGCCCCTCTGCTGATGGACGAACCCCGCGTGTGGCCGATCTGCCGTCGGTAATTTCCTCCGATGAGCTGTTCCCCCTCTCGAGCCTGTCTATCGTTCTCTTTGAATTTGGTTTTTGTTCTGAAGTTAGGAATGAATGAATGAATGATGGAGAGAGAAAACCTCCCTATATTTTTTAAATGGGGATGAGTTCTCTCGATTTCAGACTTTGACCCTTCCCTTCATTTTTTGGGAAAGAGGAGTGGTTAGACTCAGTTGAGCCTTTTCAATTTGGGTCAGCAGTGAAACACCTATTTTACGTAACATTTTTTTAGATATTAAAATGTGATTAATGGTTATTAATATTATTAATATTTTTATTATCATTAACTACAATAAATGTAGGGTTGCTTTGGGATATTTGGGGTGGAAATCATAGGCCGGGCCTTTAGCCCAATGCTCATTTGATATATATATATTATATATATATATATATATATATATATATATATATATATATATATATATCTATTGAAAAAAAAATATATATATATATACCTATTGGTATTTATATGTATAAGTATATTTGTATATAATTATTTTGGGATAATTGTTAGAGGAATACGTATATATATAATATTTAGTAATGTGTATCACGAGTATATATACATATGCATAGATATGGTTAATGATCATTGTTTGCCATTGATTGTAAAAGTACAGAACAATTATATAGGAGGACTGAACTTAGACTCACAATAAAAACTCGCTCGTACAAAGAAAGCCTAGGGACCTAGGTACAGCAATCTAAGTACAATTATTTATTTTTCATTCTGGGGGATGACGGTAGAGGCTCGGGAAAGCGACGACAGCTCTGCCTTACTCCTTGGACAATCGGATGTAGCCTTGACTCTGATGAAGAAATGCTCTCGGAATGTGTGGGGAGACTCTTCTGTGCATGCCATTTTCTCTCTGTGTATCTCGCCGGGAGTCTCCAAGTCTCCAAGTCTTCAGGTCTCTCCAGGTGTCCAACAATTTGTAAGGAAATGACACCTTACTATTTATAGGAGTGGGGGTGTGATTATTAGGGTTTACAATGATTCACTCCTTTAAAAGTCGACGTCCAATCATCTGGACGATTAATTTTGATGGCAATGAATCTGGGCAATTCATATGGATTGTACCAAATCTTATGGGCAATTAATATTGATTGCCATGAATTTTGATAAACTCGGATCTCCTGCCATGTATTTGATTTGTCTGATCTGATTTGATTTGGGGTAATTATGATGATTGTAACAAATCTGGTTGTTGGGATCTGTTGATAAATCTTGATTGATTTAATGCCACGTATCTACCCATCATTGCGAGAAAAATAATCTTCTGCTATGTGTCATAACCGCAAGCTACAGCCGCATGAGGGTAGCTTCTTAGGTTTTGAACCGCTTGAATATGGCAGCCGCATAGATGTAGCCTCTGAAATCTGAGCCGCATGCACAGTTTTCTATTAAGTCGCATAAGACTGCATGGGTAGGGCTTATCAGTATTTGAGTCGCATGGAGATAATCCCAATGATCTGGACTGCATGAGGACAACAGTCGCATGGGGTGACTTTTTATGGTTTGAGCCGCATAATCGATAGTCTCCATGATCCGAGCCGCATAAGAGAATCAGTCGCATGAGGGGGTGGCAGTCGCATATAGAGCTTTGAAGTTGGTGGTTCATGCCAGCTGTATAGGAGATCTCCGTTTCCCGAAGAACACGCCGTCATGTCAGGGTTCATCATTTCCGCTTCAATGTCGGAGTTATCACTTTATGTCAGAGCATTTAATGGGAGCAGTCACTTCATGGCTAGCTGTAAAAAGCAAGCTTCATAGGGCCACGTAATTCTTTCCTGAGCCGCATGAGGCTATTGGAGAGTTTCTGAGCCGCTTGAGACTCCGATAGATCCCTGAGCCGTATGGGGCTCCTTTTGTTTTGAGCCGTATGGGCTTCTTCTGTATTGAGCCGCATGGGCTTTTCTTGTTCTTTTCTATACTTCTACAAGACCCCCTTCAAAGTTTTCAATTTGAAAAATTGAAATACTTTGAATAAGAAGCGTGGCTATATGAGCTCTGCTGGCCGCATGGGATGTTCTAGCCGCATGGACTTCTTGGCCGCATACTGTCCTCTCTGCCATGTTGGCGGTATTAATTGCTCTTGATTCATTATAATTTGGAGCCATCTTTTGGAAGAATCCCTAGTGTTGGTTCATTAAATATTTTGGATTTTATGCCCTGGGTGAATCTCCTTTATGAGGGGGCAAAATCCTTGTAGTCGATTTTGCCTGCAGTACACGACCCGAAGCGGTTATCGTTCCACGTGCCCCCCTATGTCTGCCTATAAATAGGGGTGCTTTTAGGACAGAGAAGCTTCTTTGCTTTCTTTTGTCTTCCTCTTTTCTTGCCCTAGGCCGCTGTCTTTGTTTTCCTTCTCCGATCATCAATCGACGATGGCCCCCAAAGCTTCCAAAGCTCCCAAGGCCTCTGCTGCGGCCAAAGGCAAGAAGGCGGCGGCTTCATCGTCGACTGTAGCGCCCCCAATCCATCCTGACGTCTACCCTGCCATCAAGGGTAAGGACTATATGGAAGATCGAACACTTCAAACCCTAACACAATGGCTCTGTTGCATGTTTTTATGCACAAGCCTTCTTCCCTTCATCATTCAATACGTTCTTCGTCTTTATTGGACTGCCTAAAGTTACAGTACGATGAAGCCGCATATGGTTTATGGGATGCATGAACTTCTCATATCCGATTCGTATGGGGTATACCCTATGTTTGAGCCGCATGAGAATGTCTGAGCCGCATAAACGCCTTTAGAACTGAACCGCTTGAAGCCCCTATGAACAAAATCACATGAGCTTCTAATGGACTGAGCCGCATAGTGTTCCAGGAATCAGAACTGCATATGAACCCACCTAAAGAGAGCCGCATGGGGACTCGTCTAAACCGAGCCGCATGAACTTTGTGAAAAAACTGAGCCGCATAAAGACTCATCTAAACAGAGCTGCATGCACTCTATAAAATCCGAGCCGCATAAGAGCTCATTTAATCAGAGCCGCATAAACTCAAATATTTTCTGGCCGTCTCCTGACTTTGTCTTTTGTCTCTTTTAAGTAAATCTGCCAATTAATGCTGCAGGAGAACCCCTGGTGGGTCAGGCCCAATTTGCCATTAGGAGTTCGGTTTGACCATATAGTCCAGCAGGTGGTGGAACAATTGCCCCAGAACGAGCCTAAGGAGAGGCTGAATCTTATCAAGAACCAGCCCTTTAGCTTTCTCTGTGCTATGCTGAACTCAGGGCGATTGGATGGGGACTACCTGAAGCCGACGTTCTTCTTCGGGGATGCCCTGACTGTGAAGAACTCTTAGGTATTGGATATATCTGATAATTGGAATTTTATTTCTGCTAGGAGGGCGATCTACATCCCCAGATGGAGCGTCATTTCCCATTGGCGTGGTTCAATATGTTGTCGATGGACAGGAAGATGCCGAAATCCTTGACCCCGAGCCGGTCGGGGATGATTGTGGGTAACATCCACTACAATAAGCACATTGGATCAGCGTACGCGGATAGGGAACCGGTCAGCTGCTACGTGATGGGGCTGGCCCCGGGTACCTTCTTAAAAGTGCAAGGTCCCAATTTCTCATTCTCTCAAGCCGACACCTTCCTGAATCAACTTGCTCGGAAATGGTCTTATCCCGTCGGTCGGCTCTCGCTTTTGAACTGGATACACCCCATCCCTTCGTGGGCTAATTTGAACGGATGGATTTTGTGATAATATGGAACTTTCCTGCGTAAGGTTGGTCTCTACCACGCCATCCAGGTTACATGTCACGGACTGTCCATCAACAAGGAGTTGTTCATGGCTCTTTTGGAGACGTATAACCGGCGGACGGGACCTTCTTCGTGCCTGGAGGGGAGATTGGTCTTGCTCTTCATGAGATGCACAAAGTTTCTAGGCTGTCCTGGGGCAATAAAGTGTTTAAAGTATATACTCCAACGAACGAAGAGTTCGAAGATTTGGAGCAACGATATTCGGGTTTCGTTGCTGTCTACCAGGAGTTACTGTGTCACCATAATTATTGTCAACAGACGACCAAGAAAAATGGTAGCTCGGAAGGGAACCTTCCGCATACTAGGGCTTAGCTCTCTACCTTTTTCAGCAAGGTGCCTCAGGCCAGATTACTCCCCGAAATCCTCTAACCCGAGAGCTAGTACAGGATCTGGTGTCAACCGCCAAGAAATTGAGGGCCTTGAGCGACACGTTCGGGAGTTAAACTGATTCCTTCGGTTATTTTTATCAGGATACCCAGCCGCTGTAGGAGAAGGCAATCCTGGCAGGGTCCCTGATGGTATGGCTACAGAATTACGTAGTCTCAGGAGGAGTTGGTTCCATTGAGAGGATCGGCCAAAATTTCATTCTTCCTGCCGTGAAGCTGGCCTTCGTGGTCAGACTGGCTCTTTTTTCGGCCATGGTGTGCACTATACATCGTGGCCTCTATACTTTTTCGTCCAAGGTTATTGCCTGTGACACGGCGATAAACTTTGAACGAATCGAGCTGCCCTAGCATTATTTGATGGGGGTGGTTATTAATGCACTGCCGGTCCTTGATAAGACCTGGCCTAGAAGTTGGTGTAACTGACGATGCTTTTATCTACCAGTACCACCAAATGTCCTGGGAGTATAATACTATGCCCGTCGGTCGGAGGACGCTGGCGAGGATGGATGGATATAACTTCTTTGTATCTGTTCCCCACTTTTTTGCTGAAGAGGTGAGGAGTGTACACGTTGGCGGTACCTGGCCTCCTCTCCTCTTACCCGGGAGGATGCTTCTTTGGTTGCGTAATATTCGTCCCTCGTATTTAGTATATCGCAACCGCAATACCGTCTACCTAGAACCTTACTTGTCCAGCCGGTTCACCAGCCAATTTGGGTACAGCCAGCTGTTCCTAGAGAGTCCCAGCTCTTGCCTGGGTTTTGAAGGCAGCGTTCTGGATGGCATCAGGGCCTGGCACTACTATGACATTGCTCATACTCGTGCTAGTTTCTCGGTCCCTGACGCTGAGACGCAAGAGGAGATTTTGTATTTAGCGGATCTCTACCACGTCACTACGAGCAGGTTTTCTGTTAACTTTGACCCTCGTACCAGTTTTATTGTTGGTACCGGTTTGGCGGACAAGCCCCAGGGGTCGAAGACGAGGAAGTAGAAGGCGAACACAGTTCCTGTGCCGGACTCGGAGTCCACCACTGCGAACGAAGAGAATGATGAGCATGATGCATATAACTCTTCCCTTCAGGTGTAAGATGTTGAGGCGGATCAGCCGCCTGTTATGTTGGACGAGATGGTGGCGAATCAGCCACCTGTCGTGCTAAATGAGATGGTGGTGGATCAGCCGCCTGTTGTACCTGGTCATGTATGAAAACGTAGCAGACAAATTTCCCCTATTGGCAGTATTCCTTACTCCCGAAAACGGGCTACGACTAGACGTCGCAAGCTTACTAAAAAAGAGAGAAGCAAGGACGTCGACCCTGCTTCGGAGGTAAATCGAGTTACTATCATCTTTATTCAGTTCTTTCTTTCTCCTAAACTTTGGCCTAATCATTTTCCTTTGCTCTTGTAGGCGTCAAAGGAGTCGGATTCTCGAGAATCGGCCGCTGAAGTCGATTCGGCCCTGACCACTTTGGTTAGTGACGTGTGTACCGCGATTATTTCTGCTGGGGTTCTTCCGAAGGCGGCCGAGGACTCCCACGTTGCTGAGGACTCAACCCAAGGTGACGGAGGCTTTACTGAACCTATTCTTGAGACTGTTGAATTTCAGCAGGGTGACGCTGAACCAGTCGTGTCCCTTTCCGGGGTGGCTGGGGCAGAAGTACCAGCTGAATTCGACTTAGAGGTTGCTGGTGAAGGGACTACGGCGGCTGGAAGCGAACTGCAGCCTCTACACCCCTTCCCTGGTAAGATAAGCCAAATCTTAACTAGCGAGGAGGCCTATCTGCTCTATCATCACATCCTTCAGGTTACATTGATTGATGGTTGCTCTGGACATACAGGTCTTGCCCCTTCAGTGCCAATGACAGACATTGTTGAGGTAGGCTCTGCCAGTGGGGATTTGGGGAGGAGAGCATGCCCCCTCCTCTTTCGACTTATATTGAAGGGCCTTCCGCCGAATCGAGTTCGGGAGGTCAGGTGGCGGCACAGCTGGGACAGGGGGCGATGGTTCCTACGTCCTCCTCTACTCAAGTGGCTCCGAGGGTCGACCTTTCTGCCATGCCGAGTATCCAGGTTCTGCGGGCCGCGGAGGAGGAGTTAGCCACTATCCATGCGTCTTTCCGCTCGAAATTTATTTCCTTGGTGGTAGGGGTAGCGAGTTCTAGCGTGCCTCCTTCGACACTGTCAACCACACTTCCTTTGACCGTCTTCTACGGAAGTTCTGGATGAAGCGTCACAGGACATGGTTGACAGTTTCTACCGCCATTTAAAAAGAGGGGTCGAGGCCGCTGTGGAACGGGGGACCCTTTTTGCCTTAGTCCGACAATGCGCCTAAGGCCAAATTGACATTCTCAAAACCCTTTCCGGTGGAGCGGGGATAGTCGCACTTCTGGAGCCAAAATTGCTAGAGGCTGATCAGCTGGTGGCCCAGTTTTAGGTGTTGCGGCAAGCTGATCTGTCTGCTGCGATAGATCAAGAGCGCGGTTTCCTCATAACTGTCGTGAACAAGGTGAGGGTTGCTCGGGATACGGTCAAGCCGGTCATACTGAAGGATCTCCGCAATCTGTCTCAGCTATATGATCAATTGAGCTACAAGAGTGAAGATTGCACGGCTCGGGAAGCGACTGCCTCCCGTGGGGTAATTGACACCCGGGAGCAGATCCTCGAGCTTCAGAGGAAGCTGGCTTTCTTGGAGTCTAAAATTGAAGCTGCTCGTACGAAAAAGTGGATGATTATCTAAGAGGCTGACAAAGTTACTCGAGCTTCTGCTGGCCTGGAGCTCGCTCTGAAGAAGCTTGAGGATGGCTGGCGAGCTCACGTGTACTTGAATGATACAGAGCGGTTGTCTCAGGAGGCCGAGCGCCGAGCCAAGCAGCGGTTCGAATGGGGGACTGCCCTGCTGAGGAACCGTCTCCTGGAATTATGTACCGCCGAGACATAGTCGGCTTTTTTTTGCTTTTTTATGTTCATGTTCTTTCACTTTTCATCTTGTAATAGAGACATAGTCCCAGATAATGTAGTACTTTGGATTCTGAATAAATGAGCATGTTTCGACTCATCCTTCATTTCTTGTACTTGTTGTGTTTGTGACATTTTTATCCCACTGGGGGACTATTTGTGGACCTGTTACCCTGGACATACCTTGGTTTTAGGTACGGATAACAAGTTTGAGAGGGATACCTAGAACAACTTTGCAATGAGGTGGCTGTGGAAGTTCTTGGTTTTGAAAGAATGCCAGGGAGCAGCTGGGCTCCCAAGACATGATAAGAAAAGAGTGACATGTACTAGAAAACCTAGTACAACATTTTGGTCGTCTGCGGACATTTGTGGTCAACAAAGGACATTGGCGGTCAACAGAGGACATTTGTGGTCGTCGAAAGATTTATGGACCTATTATCCTTGGCGTACCCCGGTTCGGACGATACGAATAATAAGACGAGAGAAAACCAACTTACTCAGAGGTAATGAGGATGTGGTAAGTATGGGGGTTTTTACCGCGGGATCTTCCTACTCAGAGGTAATGAGGACGTGGCAAGAGTGGACTCCGCGGGGGATATTTATGGTCACAATGGACATTTGTGAACCTATTATCCTTGGCGTACTCCAATTTTGGGTACGGATAACAAGTCGAAAGAGAACCACATACTTACTCAGAGGTAATGAGGACGTGGTAAGCATGAGGGTTTCTTCAATGGAGCCTTCCTACTCAGAGGTAATAAGGATGTGGTAGGAGTGGGCTCCATGAAGGGGTACATAGAATGACTCAGAGGTAATAAGGATGTGGAAGTTCTATGTAAGGGGTGATTTGTTTTTGGCGAAAGTGAAACAACTCAGAGGTAACATCAACGTGGTTGTTTTAGAAAATTTGTTGATCTGTTACCCTTTTTGTGCAATGGAAGTACGGGTAGTGGATCATGAGGAAGGAGCTTCTTTTAGGGAGAAAGTTCAGAGGTATGATCATACGTGACTTACTACCCAAAAGATGCGATACAGATTGACCAGGATGTGAGTTCAGCGGTACCTGCGGGTACATAACTCGACAATCTGGAAGATTTAGAGGCAGAATGTGAGCTCAGCGGTACCAGAGGGTACGTAACTCTACAATCTGGATTATTTACGGTATGTTGTTTCAGATATAATATTTCTTCAGAAACTTGCTGTTGATGGGCAACATGAGCAAGTCTCTATTTTATTTCGCGAGGCGGTAAGCCCATTGGAGAAGACATCCTCAATGATAAATGGACCTTCCCACTTTGGCTGGAATTTGCCGGCAGTTTTGTGAATCATAACCATCGGTCTCCGAACTGCCAGAATGGGATTACCCACTTAAAACACTCTGATTTTGACATTCTTGTTGAAAGCTCCGGAGATTCGGGCTTGATATAGCTCAATTCGTTGTTGAGCTAACATGCGCTTCTCATCTAGGGCCTCCAACTCTTGTAGTCGGCGATGGTGATTGTCATTTGTTGTCAATCGGTAGGTGAGGGCGGCACGGAGTAAGGGGATTTGGGTCTCTAAGGGGAGAACTTCCTCACTTTCGTATACCAAGGAGAATGGTGTGTTCCCGGTGGCCGTTAGTACTGTAGTATGGTACGCCCATAAGCATTCGTCGAGCTTTTCATTCCAGTCGTATTTGTTCGACGACACGAACTTCTTGAGAAGCTTGATGATCATTTTATTGAATGCTTCAGCCAGACCATTAGCCGCTGGGTTATATAGTGTTGAAGCAATATTCTGGATCCGGTGTTTGTCGCAGAACTGATAGAAGGCGTGGCTTGTGAACTGCGGACCATTGTCATGGATGATCCTTCGGGATAGTCCAAAGCGATAGATGACGTGGTACTTAAGGAAGCTGATCACGTTTGAAGTCTTGATTTCTGCCAATGGAATAGCCTCTGCCCATTTGAAGAAGTAGTCAGTGACTGCGAGTATGAAGCGATGTCCTCTGGACGAAGGTGGAGTAATCGGACCAACGATGTCTATTCCCCATGCTTCGAATGGCCAGGATGCCACCGTCGGGTGTAGAAATTCGGATGGCTGATGGATGAAATCCACATAGAATTGACAGGCTTTGTATTTTTGTGCATAGTTTATTGCATCTACAACCATCGTAGGCCAATAATAGCCCATTCGTCGAAGGCGATCCTGTAATTTTGGACCAGGCTGATAGGCCCCGCAGACGCCGTCATGAGCATCGCGCACGGCTTCTTTGGCTTCTGTACTTGACAGACACCGAAGCAGTAATCCATCATATGATCGCCGATATAGCATTTTCGTCTCTGTATCGTAGAAGAATCTGAGGGAACGTCTTCTGATAGAAGTGGCTTCCTTTGGATTCTCTGGCAGGATATCGTAGACTACGAAGTCAATGAATGGTTGTCTCCAGTCTGGTGTTTCGTCAACTGTCAGCACGGAGTTAGTCTCAACATATTGAACATTATTCCTGGGACAGACCAACTCACGGCCTATGATGTCAACCAGATGATAAACATGATTCGGAACTGCTAAGGAAGCGGCGAGGCCTGCTAGGGCATCGACTTCAATATTCTGGGGCCTGGAAACGTGTTCTATGAAGAACCCTTCCAAAGACGAGATGATGTTAATCGCTATTTGGTGATAGGGGATCATGTCTTCATAGCGAACCTCGTATGCACCCCAAACTTGATTGACGATTAACTGCGAATCGTCGTATGCTTCAAGATACTCTATTCCCAGCTCCTTAGCAAGTCGAAGGCTAATGACCAGAGTGTTGTACTCGAACACATTATTTGAGCAGGACTCCGTGAGGGAGTAAGCCCGATTGATCACCAGCCCGGAGGGATAAATTAGCACCACTCTGACTCCAGCGACGATATCGTCCTTGGGCCCCATTCTGGAAGCACCGTCGAAGAATATTCGCCATACGGTATCATGAGAGGCCATATTTGAATTGGCAACTTCATCTGGAATCTCTTCGTCCATTCTGGTTGATTCCGATCATGGATGAGCTGCTAAAAAGTCTGCCAGAGCTTGACCTTTAACAGCCTTCTGCGGGACGAAGATCATGTGGTAGGGAGACAGTAATATCGCCCAGGCAGCGAGGCGAGAGCTGATTGCACCTGGCTTGGTCATGAGGACCCTGAGGGGGTTGACTCGTAAGATCATATGTATGGTTTGTCCCGTGATATAGTGTCGCGTCTTCTGAATGGCAAACACCAGGGCGAGGCATTCTTTCTCCACGGTAGTATATCGGTGTTTCGGCCCCATCTTCATTCGATTGAGGTAATATATAGCCCGCTCATGGCCTGTATCATTGTTTTGTGCTAGCAGAGCGCTGAGAGAATGTTCCATGGCTCGTACATAGAGTAGGAATGGTTTTCCAGCAACCGGAGCCACCAGGACTGGAGGGTTCGACAAATATTCTTTGATACTGTCGAAGGCACGTTGGCATTCTTCATCCCAAACGAATGAGATACCCTTCTTCATGAGGTGAGTGAATGGCTGACTTTGTCCGAAAAGGTTGGAAATGAACCTCCTGATGTAAGCTAGCCTCCCTTGAAGGCCTCGGAGTTCACGGAGATTTCTCGGGGGACCCATCTCCCTGATTGTCTTTGTCTTCTCCGGATCTATATGAATCCCCTAGGAAATAATGATAAAACCCAGGAATTTTCTACTGGATACGCCCAAGAAGGATTTGGTAGGATTCATCTTCAAGTTGTGCGCTCGCATCAGGTCGAATATGTTATTACCACTTTTCTAGCTTGAGGGTATTTTGGTCATTTTTAAAATTTTGGGAATTATTTGGAATTATTATGTATTATTTACATTTATTAGAATTAATGTGATTTTTAGTAATTTTTAGTATAATTGATTTTGGTCCTATAGTTGACTTGACTAGTGTTGACCTTGGAGACTAACCTAGAGGCTAACCTAGGTCATGACTATTTGATTAGGATATGGAACCCTAGCTTGACCTAAGTTAGTGATTTTTAACCCATTAGAATTATTTTGGGGAGAATAGGATTTGATTTGATTAGGAAATGACTTGTAATTTCACAAGTCATGACTTGTGACTTAAGCCTTAAAAGGCCATAGGCCCACACCATGTAACCAAACCCTAAACCTAATCGTATTGGCTGGCCACTATTGATCCCCCCCTCTATTTAATGCACCTAGTAATTAGGGCTAGCCTCCTTAGAAATATTTTGGCAACTTTTAGAAAGAGGTAAGTCTCCATCTTCATTAAATCCTATAAAATTCATTTCAATTCCTTTTCAACCCAAACCAATTGCAATAGGTTCTAATTTTACTCTACTTACTGTTGGTATCAAGAAATTTCAGCTTGGGAGCAAATTGGAGAAGTTTGGCTATCAAGAGGAACACCTCTTTTTGGAGGTTTTTGAGGATTTTGACACATATAGGTAAATTCTATTCTACACCATAGAATTCTGGTTTTATTGCATATCTAAGAAGCCCTAGGCCTAACCTAACAGTAGGACTAGCTAACCCTAGTTTTCGTGTCCTTTTTATGTCCTATTTGGATACGTATCAGTCGTACCGTGCAAGTGTTTGATGAAATGTCCCAATGGGCATTTCGATTGATTTTTAGGAACCTAATTGAATAGTAAATTAGATTTTAATGCCGCTTATGAGTTTCTAGTGTCTGAGTATGGTTTTTGTGTCGTGTCGAGTCGCCACAGACACATGAACACGTTGACACGCGTGCTGCATGGGCACTGTAGCTGCCCTGCTACTCGGGGTCTGTAGTGCCGCGGATACGACACATCGACACGTGAGAATTGACACACACTGAGGGACACGGTCTGACAACACGTGTGTCAAGTCTCAGAGCCTCTCGTGTCGTGTCGGACACGCACGAGGTAGTGTATTAGTTTTGTACTGAATCGACTGTTGTCGATTTCCAGCACTGATACGCATGTCGTATCGCACGCACGCGTATCGTGGACACGTGTCAGGGTGTCCTAGCCCTAGCCCTAGTCCTACTCGACACTAAGATACGACCACGAGATCTGTGTCGTATCGTGTCGTGTGTACGAACTCTGGGAACACGTGTACGAGGATTGCACAGTTTTTACTGTTTTCATGTTTTTAATCTGTTGGACACGTTTGTGTCCACTTGGGTGGACACAAACACATTGCTATGACATGTACACTTTTAGTACTTACCTTACCAACCTTTGGTTTTGTGTCTTAACTTGTTTTCGATGATCATTTCACAATTTACCCAAAATTTCTGATACTTTAAATATCAGTCATATTTCCTGTGTTTCCAGATTTTCTATTCGAATTTCTGGCATCAATTTAACCTATTATATACTGTTAATTAGTATGGTTTAAGACCTAATGTGGTACACCTATATGTGTTCTAATTGTGTGCCAAATTTGGGGCTGATTTGGTGTTTGTTGGGTTCAATTTCTGAGCATGCAAAGTATGGACTAAAAACTCGATTTTGGGTGACTGTTTGGTGAACTGAGTTTTTAATGAACTGAGTTAATATTTCACTATTTTTACTCTTTGTATTTTACCTGAGATTCATCTCCCTAACATTGTAATTCCTATCTTCTTTAAAACTGAACTGTTTTCCTTGCACTTCACTGATTCCTATGGATACATACTGTCACACTGTTTTAGGTTCCAGATTTTACATTGTAATATTCCCTGATTTTTCCTATGGTAGGTCACTGTTTTTATTGTCATAGCTCAATGTTTTCAGTGTCTCTCTCTCACACACACCCCTTTATGCCTCACTTGACACCACACCCACATTCTCACTAACACACACACACACAACTCTCATGTATCCTCTCACACTCACACACATCTTCTCATGTCACACTCATGTCTCCCTAACACACACATGCCATAGCTCACCACACCACACCCTCACACCCTCATTCTCATGACACACACAACACACACACTCATGCTTTCATTCACATACACATATACACCATCATAATCTTTCCATCTTATTCTGTATATATATATATATATATATATGTGAAATGTATATATAGATAATATATGTATATTGTAGGTATACCTATATTCTAATGTGTGTTAGCATACTATATTAATATGGGTACATATAACATGTATGTGTGGTATACACATAGGAGCCTATATGTTAATATGTGTATCCTATACTAGATTGTGTAGGCAATATGTGTATTTTTGGATATAGATATTGACTTGTGTAGGTGATTTGTAGGTTGGTTAGGCATGGTATTGTCTAATAGCCTATGGCCTAGTCTCTTAGCCTATGAGTGTATCTGTGTGTCAGTAGTGAGTCTAGATTAGACTTGTTAGTCTTGTTAGACCTAGAATAGACTTGTTAGACTAGTATAGACTAGTTTGACTTAGGTTTCACTTGGTTGACCTAGTTTGACTTATAAGGTTGACCAGAGTTGACCAAAAGTTGACTTTGGCCTAGATTGACCTAGATTCATGTAGAATACATTGTAGTGCATCTTATAACCATTCTGGACTTGTTGTGACTTGTGCTGTTCTAATAGGAGCCAGACACCACTCCTCGGACAGTACATTCATCTTGGACATTCAGATAGCAGGCGTGTACATTCTCTGATCTTTTCATACTTGTTTGGACTATACTCTTGCTCTAGATTACTTTACTTGATGCTGACACGTATCTTCATGGATTAGTACTATATGGATCCCTTCCTGAGATGTTATCCCTCTACTGGTGCATCGGGTATTTCATGTTCATGTACTTTATCATGTGCATCAGGTACTCCTTGTACTCGTACTAGTTCATGTATTTATATTTCTCATTGGCTTTAATGTGCTGTCATGTACCTCATGTACTACTCATTATATGAGTTCACGTATCTTAGCTGTATTCATGTGCCTATAACATAACTTGAATGGATCCTTGTGTATTGATTGGGGCGGGGTGAGTAGAATTGGTTATGTGATCATTATCCCCAGTAGCTGTATTCATGTGCCTCTTAGTTGTATTCATGTGCCCCTAAGCCATTTACATAACCATATTGTACTCTAAATCACGTAGCCACTTACAGTCTCTACTATCATGTATTTACTTTCAGTTACAAAATATCTCCTGTTTACTCGTAGTTTATTTTCAGCACTTTCTGTTTTACTCTATTGCATGATTTATACTCCTAACCTGTTATGAACTGTTTTGAGAGATATGTGCTCGTTCCCGTCCTGATTGGACCTGTTGACAATTTTACAGAGGGCGAGGAGGAGGCCTGCTTAGACACTTTCTATGGGACAGCCTTAGAGGACACTTGCGATCCGGACTTCCAGTCGGATCCCTTAGCAGTAGAGATTGTTGCTCCAAAGATGTCTTTATCTTATTTTATAGTATTTGGAGTTGAGTTGTATATTGGATCTGTATTATATCTGGATGTTAGTGGAGTTTATCATAGACACTTAGCTCTCTCTCTCTATTTGTATTTTCTGTGGTTTTGGATTTTGCATCTTTTATATCATTCTATCTTATCATTTTCTACCTTAGATGTGATTGAGATATATTCTGTTATGTCACCCCCATTCGGGGAGTATAACTGTTTATTACCTTTAACTATTAGATGTGACCTAGGACAGCGTTCTACCTCCGATACTGCGGCGTGGGCTGGATGTACCTACGTCTCATGCCCGTACTCTAGGGTGCGGGTCGTGACAGAATACCGTCCTTAGATCCTGTAGATGGTCTTTCTTATAGCGACTTTTGATAGCGATGTCGTCAACATAGCACTCCACGGTCTTGCATAAGTGGTCTCTGAATATGACACTCATGGCTCTTTGATATGTGGCGTCAGCATTCTTTAAACCAAAAGGCATGATTGTGTAGCAGTATATGCCAATCGGTGTTCAGAATGATGTGTGCTTCTCGTCGTCGGGAGACATCTTGATTTGGTTGTATCCCGAGAAACCATCCATGAATGACATACGCTCGAAGCCGCAGGTGTTGTCAATCATGATGTCATTAATAGGGAGGGGGAACTCATTTTTAGGACACGCCTCGTTCAGATTACGGAAGTCGATGCAGATTCAAATTTTCCTATTTTTCTTAAGGACCTGTACTATGTTGGCGACCCAGTCCGGATGTTGTTCGTCACGAATGAAGCCGTTGGCTATCAGTTTGTTGACTTCAGTTTTGATTACATTCATAATGTCCTGGCAGAAGCGTCGCTGTTGTTGCTTGATCGACTTTGCATCCGGTCGAATGTTGAGTTTGTGAAGTACAATCTCGGGGTTTAACCCTGGCATGTCTTCATAACTCCAGGCAAACACATCAATATATTCTTTGACGAGTTGTAGCATTGATTCTCGCTCTTCGTCTGCCAGGCTTTTGCTAACAAAGATTGGTTTTGGAGAAGACTCATTGCCGAGGTCAACTTGCATAACCTCATCTTCAGTAGGAGGCTCTCTTTGTTCGAACCGCTTTTCCTATTGTGCATCCAGCTGTTGGGCCTACGGCTCTAATTCAAGGAGTTCAGGAATGTCTTCTTCTTCTTCGTAAGCATCGACGAATGCCATATTGATGGACAAGACTTGCCTGAATACGTCTTCGATGCTGATATCTGAATCATAAGTTGGTGTTCCGGTTGATTGTGAATGCCAGTCACATTCCTTATCTGAGCTTTCAGGGGTCGTTGCAGGCGTAACATACCCCAGTCCATATCGGGTCTTGTTGTAGTAATCCCGTGGTTTCCCGGTCGGGACCTACAACTGTAAAGGTAACCGCCGACCAGTACTGTAGTTCAAGCCTGGTGTAGCCTCCAGATCATACCCCTATCTTTGCATGAGGTACTTAGATTGGGAGCTATACAGATAAAGGGGCAGTTTTTCGGCGCCCGAGTCGAGATCGACTTCCTCTATTGCGAAGGTCTGTGGATCATTCTTCCGGCCAAAGATGATTGGATGGTCTTCTCCCTCGACTATGAAGTAGGCGCCTTCCACATGAGTAAGTTGATTTCAGTGTAAACATTTGTCACTTGCATGTGTAGGTGAGTGCCTATACCGTGTTCCATAGCATACATTGTACAAAGCTTATCACGCTCGAGGTAGTTCAAAGACAACCCTTTATAGATAAAGTTATCTTTTCTAGTGGGATTACATCATCTGTAGATGGAACATCAGTATGAGCAACCACATATTTGGCCAATTCTGGTTCTTCTTCGGCCACTTCCTGTATAAATGAAGGCTGAGAGGATGACTTGGGCAGCTTAATCGTCAAGGGTTCCGCAGGTGGGGCAGAACATGGAGTCGTTGGCGAACTAGCAACTCCTTGTTTGGCGCTTGATGCTAGGCGGGGAGTTGTTGGCTCTTTAGGAGTTCCCGTCTTCGTATTGGGCTGACGATTCATCTTGGGAAGACGTATCGTTATTGGCTTATCAGAGGGTTTGAGCTTCTCTGTTTGTGGCTGGTCGGCTCTTGGCAGCCTGATTGTCAGTGGCTCCGTTGTGGGTTTTGGCACTTGGCCAGACCTTGGCAGTCGGATTATCATTTGCCCCTCTTGTGCCGAGAGATTGATTGCATCCTTACGCAGAGCGGCTGTAAGGGGTGCGATTTTTCCAGGTTTGCGAGCTTGAAGGTGGTTTGTCAGAGGTTCCTCTGATCCTGTTGCTTTCTCAGTTTGAGCTTGCATATCTCCTTTGACAAGGTGCCTTTTCGACTTCTCGTACAAGCAGGAGTCCGAGTAATAAGACTCGACCCCTTTGAAGGATCGATGTCGGCAAATTATGTTCTCATAAAGCTGTGCTTGTTGACATACTTGAAGTACTGGTGCAGCGTATAAGGCACGATCATGTAATCGTGTATCCAAGGACGCCCTAGGAGAATATTATGGAAGTGTCCGCATCTATGACATAACAAGTCACTTCTGAATACAGATCGTCGATTTGGCACTTCAAGCGAATCTTTCCAATCGGGTAGCTCCTGCCCAAATTGAAACCGCTGATGGCGGTGCTTGTCGGCGTCAGACGATGCATAGGGATACAAAGATGGTGCAACAGACTCTTCAGGATGATGCTTATGGAAGAACCGGGATCAATGTTATCTGATCCACCCTTACGTCACTGATGTATCCAGTGTAATACAATGGACGATCGTGCAAGTTGGTTTTAATGAGCATATCCTGTCGAGTGAAGACGATATTCGGCATTGTACCTGTGCAAACGCTGTTCTGGAGATTTGTAGGCGGGCTTTCTCCCGTGAGGTTGACCTGAGCCAGATATACGTCGGCATTCTAGAGTGCATCGCTTAGTACCACGCGAACATCTTTGGAGAGTCTCAGGAGCTCGTATAATGATAATTTGGCCGGTGTGTTGGCCAATTGTGCCAAGATGTCAAAGTTGTAGGGCCTCTCCAGCCCCTGAGGTACCTCTTTTCGGAGTGGCTTGTCAAAACGAGTCTCCTTCGGCCTAGGCTTGTCGGTCGTCGAAGGCTAAGAAGGTCCTGGGACATCAGCAGCTATCGGCTGATGATCTTAAGTCGAGTTACCCGGTGGAGATTGGGTTTGTGCGCCGGATCGGGGTAACAACAGCAGTAGCTTCTTCGACCTCTGCTGGGATGTGCGGCATGACTGACTTTCCTATTCTTCTTCTTGTTGGGAGCGGGTGGTGCGGACTGAGTTACTTCTGTACCAGGTTCGGGTGGACCCACATGACCTTCCCTCGTGATGTGGTGAGGGGCACTAGACCATCGGCCTGATCTCGGAGGTGGAAGATTAGCAATCTCCATTGTTGCCCGAGGGACGGGTACTATGCCGTTTTGAGTCTCTGTCGGAGGAAAGCTGTCGAACTGTACGACACCATGTTGGCTGCCATAGTTACCTCCTCGAAATCGATGGCCAGAGCCTTCGAATCGATGAGATGCTGAATATATCGCATCAATTGGATGTAGTCTTGCGTGGCATGGTGAATATAACGATAATAGTGCAGTACTTGGGCTTTCCATCTCGGCCGGCCGAGGTTCCCGTCTAGGTGGAGGAAGCGGGATTATACCTCCTTGTATGAGCATGTCCAAGATGGGCTTGACATGACCGTCTTCGAAGGAGTAAGTCACCTGCGGCCACTGCTTTTCAGCTGGCTTCGATCAGACTTCTGGGTTGCGTCGACCACCATAGCCTGTTTCCCTTGTTGTCTCGATTGTTGGAGGGGTTACCACCATTATTGCTGTTGGTGTAGGACGTTTGCCCTTATCTTCTCCTTCCGAGACGTACAATCCAAGTTGGCGAGCTTTTTTAATTTATCTTTGGCTAGTGGCACTGAGATGAATGTCTTCTATTCCTTAAATTGACTTTCACCCATCCAGAGGCTGATTGTTGGGAGCAGTCTCTTTTGGCAAATTTCAATTAAGGAGGAATCGGTGTTACAGGAAGGCACTTCATCGCGGTTGACGAACCGTTCGATTATAGTTTCTTGTCAGCTCCTTTTCTCCCTGGACAACGTCCATGAGGGGACATTGTCACATCCTGTCCTACTTCGTAGAACCTCTCCAGGAACATACGCTTGAGCCGACGAAGGAATGGATGCAGCTGTCCGGCAAGTTGCGGTACCAGTCGAAGGCGACCCCTTCCAATGCCCCGATGAATAATCGTGTAAGGATGGCGTCGTCATGGGGCAGATGGTCGGTTGTGACTTCGAAGTAGGTGATGTACCTATTGCAGATGTCTTTCCATCATACGGATTGATGTTGAATGGTTTATGTCTTGGTGGGAAGGGCACATCTCTCCATACGATAGGATACGGTTGTTTATCCTGAGGTCTTGGCAGTTTTCTCGGACAAGAAACATGGCTCGAAGCTCCTGGACCTCTCTTCTCGCCTCCCTGGCCTCGTCTACAGCGGTGGGAGCCAATAATTTAGGAGGATTGTCACCCAGATTTGGTGCCGCTGAGTTCGAGTCCGTATTGATCGTAGGACCCAAGCTTGCTTGGCCAGACGCCCTTCCTTGCAGAGCTGGAGCGCCATTTTGATTTTATCTATGGATTTGACCAAGGTACACAGTATGGCCTCCAGAGTGTCGATGAGTTGGCGATCGCTGGGACCGTCTTGATCGTCGTTTGTCATGAATGCCATCCTCACACGAGCTGAAGTAGAAGGGACGGTGGATGACGTACCCTCTGAATCATACCCCTGGACAGAGAAGTCGTCGGGGTATGTGGGAATATTTTCCTCTGGTTCGGACTCAGAAGGAATAGTACCCCCAGCTTCAGAGCTTGCCTCGTCTTGAGAGTCGCGAGCATCCTCGGGGATGTCGGCACCTGTTGTATCTGTTGGGAGAGTCGTTTCCCCGGGCTCATCTCCTTGGAATACGAATTTGTCACG
>JANAVB010009862.1:0-22918 GCA_029216955.1 Iris pallida
GCAAGAGTTCTATCTTAGGCAAAGTTTGGCCAGAGTTCGGTTTGCCTCAGACTAGAAGCCTTATATGGGTGAGGGTGGTTGGTTTGGTTCAGGAATTGGTTTAATTGTATTGTGGATCTTGGAGAAATATGTCTAGGGGTTAAGATGATACAGTACGACTCAACGTACATATTTTCTAGACTCAATAAATAAAAAATTATAGATTGAGAACAAATTATATTTTTAATGTAACTGCTTGTAGACGACGCCTGTCTTGAACTTGATGTGTCATATTGGATCATAGGTGATGTTCTGTCTTGATCTTGATGTTCGTATTGGATCATATCAGATATCAATTGTTAATTATCTAAATCAGGCTGATTGTGATCCTGTTTGGGTCAACAATATTCGATAATGAATCCAAAAAAAATGGTAGTTATCTCAAAAGTTGCTCGATAATTAGGAATAAGGTCTTCATGCTGGACTTCATATTGTTTTCGAACTTGACCCAGCTTATAATCACCATAAGTTGCAGAAAGTCTACCCCCAATAGTTTAGCTAATTGGAGTTCAATAGGTAAAGCATTATACCCTACAATATTATTAGAACATGGCACGATAAAAGAACAGGCATAATAGATATCAAAATTATCAGGGGATATGAACACATCCTCCTATGATGTCACTTTTGGAACTTGTTCTTGATGCTTCATCGAAGAACATTCTCAAAACATTTGTCGTGGTATTAGTTTATCCAAAATTTTATCATAGAGCTTAGAGGTTCCAATATCGGATGAGCAACCAAAAAGTTAGCCAGTGCTTGGCTTTTGATTACTTTTTCTGGTACATACATAATATCATAAGAGGATAGCAGTATTGCCCAAGTAGCAAAGCAAGAATTGAGCGCACTCGGTTTAGTCATAAGGACCCTGACTAGATTAACTCGGGATATAACATGAATAGTATCTAGTTACGTAATGACGCGTCTTTTGGATTGCCAAAACTAGAGCACGACACTCTTTCTTAACATGATTATATTTGTTTTCTGTACCAACCATCATGCGACTTAAGTAATAGTTAGCTTGTTCGTGGCCTTCATTACTCTTCTGAGCTAACACTATACCAAGAGAATGTTCTATTGCATGAATATACAATAAGAAGGGTTTGCCTACCACTGGAGCCACCAATATTGAAGGATTAATGAGATACTTCTTGATGTCATCAAATGCTTGTTGACACTTTTATTCCAAATAAAAGTAACTACATTCTTTATCAACTGGATGAAAGGTTGGCATCGTCCAGAAAGATTGGAGATAAACCTCTGGATGTAACCCAAACTTTCTTATAAGCCGCGTAACTCTTTGAGATTTTTTGGAGGTTGCATCTCCAAGATGGCTTTAACCTTGTCAGGATCAATATGTATTCCCTTTGAGGTTATAACAAAGTCGAGGAATTTATTGCTAGAGACTCCCAAAAAGGATTTTATTGGGTTCATCTTGAGTTGGTGTACACGCATCAATTCAAACACCATCCTCAAGTCTTGGAGGTGATAGCCCTTTGAAGGACTTTTTATCGCAATATCGTCCACATAGCATTCCACCATTTTTTGCAAATGTTCACAAAAAATTATGCTCATAGCACGTTCATGTTGGCCCAATGATTCTATCATGTTTTTGAATATGGTTAATCTGTTAAGTTTAGCATTTCATTATCACTTATCATCATACTATTTCTATAGCATTTCTACTTATACTTATACCTTTGGTGATATGTGTTTATTGTTTTACATATTAGTGATATGAGTTTTCATTATATATAATCTTAAATTTAATTGAGTTGCCAAAATCAAAACTATGTTTTAATTGTAGTTATTCAATTAAGTTTAACATTACGATATCACTAATATTTCTGCTATCACTATAGCACTTATACTTAAACTTAGCATTGTCCTACTGTACTTTATCTTATCATATTTACTATATGTATATTGCTTTGTTCTTCTAACATGTACATGCGGAAAAGCAATAAGCAAGATCAGTGTGGACATATGCAATGAAGAAATCATGGTGGGCCAAAGACGATGGATTCTACAAGATTTTTCTGAACCACCCGACGACATATCCGGAGCCACGCACTCAGGGGTTCCGCTGCCCGGTTAGCGGACGGGGGTAGAGGGGGCAGCACACCCTATGGGGGTTCTAGGGCAAAGCCCCCGAAAGGTATTCAGTTTTCACAAACTGGATATCTTTGAACAGCTACCGTCAAGGAAGAAGCAAACATCTATCAAGGAAAGAAATATGCCATGCCATCATCATTTCAAAACTCTGAAAAAGCCTACACCTGCTACAGTATATCTGGAGTCTAAATGAGTCTTAGGAATAATTGTCAACCCAAGAACTGGATGGCAAAATCGAAAGCTAGAGTAGAAATTAGCCCAGGATCAATTTAGAATGAAAATTGGCATATCGACGGTATACCGGTCTATACCGACAGTATACCGATTTTTGTTCACAGAAAATTTCTGTCTACAAAATCGGCATACCAACGGAATACCGATCTATACTGACGGCATACCGATTCAGTAACGTTGAAAATCCAACGATCGAATTTCGAAAATTTAATGATCCCAATGACTATATTTCTAGCCGTTACAATTCTAGAACGGTATTCCGACGGTATACCGGTTCGTACCGATGGTATACCAATCGCTGACTAAAAAGTTACCTTTGAGCTCTTTTCAATGCTTTGGTTATAAATAGCCTTGAACCCCTTTATTCAAGGTTGATGTTTTAGCCTAAAAATTTCTAAACCCCCAAAGCCTATCCACAAACAACTCTACAAAGCTTTCATTGCTATCCACAAATTATGTTAGAGTTATTGAATTGAAAAGTAAGATCTTTATCTTGTTGTATAAGGAGATCAAAACCTATTGTGAAATGTTGAAGTTGGAGAGTCTTCAGATCCAAACTCTCGGTTGAAGTTGGAGAGTCTTCGGATCCAAACTCTCGATTGAAGTTGGAGAGTCTTCGTATCCAAACTCTCGGTTGAAGTCGGAGAGGCCTTCGGACTAAAGCTCTCGTGTAAGAAGTTGGTGAGCCTTCGTATGAAAATTTATGTTGTACTATTTGCGATAATAGTGGATTAAATTCGAAGAGAGTTCCGGTACTGGATTGCCCCTTGGAAGGATACTAGGATACATTGGGTGTTGGTATTATTTTGCTTCTTCTCTTACACTTATATTTTTAAATTGCCCATTAGCTTGTGCTAAGTGCTTAATTAGTTAGCTTGACCCTATTCACCCCTTCTTGGGTTCCTACAATTGGTATCAGAGCAAGGACTCTATTGTTAGGCTTAACATCCTTAGAGTAGATCCTTGTTAATTTTTCTATGGCATCGTATTCCTCCTCCTCCGATAAAGAAGGTTTTGCTTCTAGTAGCATAGGCAATCATGTTTCTTCTAAATACAATAAATGCTCTAAGTGGAAAGCCATGGCTAACCAATCCTTAAAGATTCTTGATGACCTTCATTCTACAAATAAAGAACTTTCAGAAAAGGTTATTCATTTAGAAGAATCTAATGAGTTTTGAGTAATGAAAACAATAATTTATTATCTAGACTTGATTCTCAAAACTCATCTTGTGTTTCTTTAAAGAGTTTGAATGAGGCTTTATTTTTAAAAATTAAATCTCTTTCCTCATTAATAGAAGATCTTAAGAGGCAAACACATGAGCTAAATTATTTGCATGATTCTTCTATTGACTCTTTAAAGAAACAAAATGATGATTTTATTTCTAGAATTGCTTTATTTGAAAACGAGAATTATGTATTAAATGCTAAATTTGATTCTCTGACTTGTTTACGTGATGATTTGCTATTAGAACATGATATTCTTAAGACCAAATCCATGCATGCTAACTCTAGAGATATTCATCATTCTAGTATGTCATATGTTCATAATCATGCTCATTCTGATACATGTGCACACACTAGTATTAGGTGCTTCTATTGCTCTCGTATTGACACATGAGTCTAACTTGTCCTATTCGTAGGAGTTTTTCTACCAATGCTAGAGTAAATAGTATATGGGTCCCTAAAGCTAACAAATTTGGATCCAAGTTTATTTGGGTACAAAAGTCTTTGCCTAATGTTGCAAGTGGAGCTTCTTGTATCGGGACATAGCACCGAGGAGCGTGTTGGTGGTTGAAAAGCTCAAAGGTCATCTTCCAAGCAATTGCTGTAGTGCCCCAAAATTTGTGATACATATTTTATACGTGTTCGTATTTTTGACCCGTATTTCTTATTTTATTTGATTAGTTAGTTATGGTTTATTTCATATTTAGCATTGTGGTTTAATTATAATTTATCGTTCATGGATTAATTCTGATTAATAGAGCTTGGTTTATTGAGTATTTCATGGTTCATCATGGCATTGCATTGGCTTGGTTTGGTTCAGTTTAGTGGGTTTGGCTTGGTTGGGTTTTATGTGAACCAAACCACTCCCACCTACCACCACCATCCCCATTTATTAACCCCAACCCCTTCTCTCGCCTGATTACTCTTCTTCTTCTCCTTCATTAACTCTCCACCTACTAGAGAGAGGGAGAGAGAGAGGTCTAGGCAAGTGCAACTTGTTTCATGGAGGAACTCCAATTTTATTACTTCATTCTCTTCCTTACAGCATTTTAACTTACTTTAGTACTTGACATTTTCATTTTCTATGGCTAGATTTTTGTAGATCTACAATTATATTATTTTCGGAATTCTTGGGTTTTGATCTACTTAATCTTATTATTACTAAGTTTTGATGGTTCCATGTTGTAAAGAATTTTATTCTGCCCCATTTTGACCTATGGAAGTCTGGATTTGGACTCTGGATGAAAGATTCATGGAGCTTGGGAGCCATGGCTTGAAGGGTTCTTCTTCTCGGAAGGATGGAGAAGAAGAACAGTTCATAGCCGACTGGACTTAGCCGCATAGCTTTATGCAGCAAGTTTTATTCCTGACCGCATAAGCCTTGCTGAGTTACTTGGCCGCATGGCCTATGCCGCAGGAACTCAATTCTTCCAGCCGCATGAAGATTTAATCCTAGCCGCATGAGGCCCAGTCCTAACTGAGCCGCATGGGCTTCTGAGTCCGGGCCGCATGACCCGATTTATTCTAGCCGTATGCGCCCTCTTACCTATGCAGCCGCATATGTGCCCGCCATATTTAACCGCATGACCCGGATTCGTTCGAGCCGTATAGGCTCCACTGCTCCTTCAGCCGCGTATGCATTCATTGCTCCTGGCCGCCTATGTACAGCACCCTTCCGGCCGCATGGGTACTCTCCCCTCTGAGCCGCATAAGCATTTTCCCCTGGTGTCGCATGGGACTCCGCCCACCCTGAGCTGCATGAACTTAAACTCCCGCCAGCCGCATATGCCACTGTCATTCCCTGGCCGCATGAGACCCGGTTACTTTCTGGCCGCATAAGGCCCAGTCTTCTCCAGCCGCATAAACCCGACTCCCTTAGTCGCATGCACCCTGATGAATTCTGCCGCATGGGCTGTTCTCCTCCCAGCCGCATGAGATCATTCTTGGCCGCATATGCCTTAGCCGCATGACTCTCCTATAGTCCTGTGTACTATAATTTATCATTATTTGCCCATGTTTTGTAATTTCTTATTGTATATTTTTATGCCCATTTTATATCCTTACGCCTTTTGTCATGAACTTGATAATCCCGAATTTATTTATTGGAATGATAATTGTACCTGGCATGGTGTGACCAAAGAACTGACATGCATGATAGTGGCCCATCGTGGTGCACTCCTGACATGATAACTTAACCTGATAACTTGACCTGCTACACATGACACGACAGTGACCCGTAGTGGTGCACTCTTGACAAGTACCGTGACAATGCATGATAGTGGCCCGTCGTGGCGCACTCTTGACAAATTAATTCATTGGTCTAGACACCGTGGTTGTTTGCATGGATTGTGCTTGTATAAACTACTAGTCCGGTTGTGTCTTGCATCATGTCTAGGACATGATCCCTCAGTACCACGGTCAGGGATTCATACTGAATCTGGCTAGGTTAATGACTAGATTGATCAAATAGTTCATGGAGAATTTCCCAGTTACCTGTTGCCCCTTTGGTCCCGACCTTATATATATATATATATATATATATATATATATACATGGAATTTGTTGCTATCCGTCGAGATGAGCGCACTTCCAGCCCACCGTCGAGTGTGGTACCTTAGGACACATGTATCTTACTACAGTGTGTCTGCTATATCCTGCTATCTTTTTCTTTTCTTGCTGGGATCACTCAGGTAGTAACAAACAGGTAACCGGACTTGGAATTTTTATTGCATCTTGCTAGTAACTAGGCCTGTGATAACCCTAGTTAGTTAAAGTAGCAAGCCGTACTTATTGTATGGCCGTAATTGATTGAATGAGGAATAACCTGTCTAGTCTTGTCTTGATTCCTGCATAGGAATTTCTACCTGTCATGATTTTCTCGTATTATTTTGCCGATAAATGGTGGGAGAATCCAAGTTCCGTTCAGACGAAGGGTTACAACCCCGGTCCTTGTTTGGTTTACGGGTTGTAACCTGGTTATCTGAATAGTCCTATGGTTATCTCATCATATATCACCTGTTATGTTTTTCCTTAATTCCTGTCTTTATTACCTTATTATTATTATGCTAATTGCTGGTTTTAGTTCCTAAGTGAAGCCTCCTTTGTGGCACTTGCTCTTTCTGGGGTCTGATCCAGCTGGTTTTGTATGGCCAGATTTTGGAGCAACCCCAGGGGATCTACCTGCTTTCCAGCCCGATGGTGACCGCCAGGCGTAACCAGGGCAACGAGTGAGTTTTCTTTTTGTTCTCCCACTGCAATTGTACATTATTCTTTTGAGGCGTTTAGCCGCCGAACACTTGTTAGCTCGATGCATTTTTACTTACTGTCTGCCTACGGGCTGTAATCATGATTGGCAACTCGAGGTTGATCATGTATGACTTAACTCTTGCTAGTTCTTATATTTTGTACGACTAGCTTCATGATCATCTGGATATGTAATGTTTGGGACGCCTTACAATTGTATATTTGGTGGTTTGATATCTTGTAACTATTACTAGTTGGTTGAGATTGAGACAATAGGATAATTTATGACCATAAGAGACTGATGGCTTGTAGATAAACCCTCACATATCTAGACAGCCGTGACCGTATGGTGAGATGGATTCCATTTCATTATACGTAGCTGGCTATGTCTGTCCCCGCTCTCCAGTATTCTGGTTCTGGGACGTGACAATTGCACCAACACAAGTGTGGCCACTAGAGCCATTTTGGTAACATGCTAAACGATTCTCTTTAAATGGTTTATATTTGTAGAATCTAGCATGTTTCTCTTGTTGTCTTGCTACTAGCTCATATTGACATCCTTTAGTTGCCTTTTATATAAATCAATGTGAGATTTAATACTAGCATGCTTAGTTAACTTTCTTATTAATTCTTTTATCTAGCATGACTAGTTACTTAGCTTAAATGATTATTTTACACTATATAGTTTATCACACATTTTCTATTAGTATGACACATTTTTATATGCATGCTCGTTATTCTTAATCTTTATTTATAAAGCATGCATATCACTCTAGTCTATAGGTGCTTGGTTTGATTTGAGTTAATACTATTTTAACTCTCCGTCTTTAATGTTTTTGAGATAGTCATTTTTTGTCGATTTGTATTTAATATGCCATATTTACATTAATCGGTATTTGTGAAGCACAAGCTTCTTATCACTTGACAAGTATAGACTTATACTTCCATTTTAACCTTGTGCTTATATAATATATATATTATTGATTCTCATGTTTTATTTTGATTAAACCTCTTATAAATCAATTATGTCTTTGCCTAATAAAGCTTATTTATACATGTTTTGAATTTGTAATAGTTTTTTAAACATTCATTAAGAATACATGACTATATTCATTAAATTTTCTTTTACATGTAGATCATGTATTTCTTATGTTGATATATATTTTTGTATAAATATATTTATGTAGGCATATGAGTTAAGCTAAAGTTTTATATTGACTTGAAGAGTATTTAATTATACTTGTTACCTTTAAACTTGTGCTTATCTCATACTTTAGCTATTGATTCCTTTGACCAAATTTGTGCTTCTTGAATCAATTAGCTTCTTCCTTAAAGTCTTCTTTTGATGATATCTTTTTGACTTTTTGGTTGACATTATGGATACATGTTCTTAATTAATTTTTGATCTTTTCATGTATGCCTATTTGTGATATATATAGTTTCATATATATAAATGATTCCTAACTTTTGATATTTATTTATTTTTACCTTTAAGTTAGGATGTTGAGAGAAAATGTTTATTAATGTCTTGCTCATGACTAATTATGGATGTTCTATTAAGGTTCACATAGTTTTGTGCTTTGCCTTGCATGTTAAATTTATCTCCTTAATTAATGCACATTTTCTAGTCGGTATCTTTATAATTTACTATGGTGCACTATGAAAGCTCTTTGAAAAATGTACTTTTGATATCTTTATCATTTAGCTTTCTTGATCTTAATGATCTTTTGTCGCTTATTCCTTAGGTTTATGCTTCTTTAGAATTATTCTTGCCTAATGATATTTTTGTAGCATATAAGGATTCTTGTAATTAATACATCATATTTCTTATGTCTTAGCTACTATGGTTTGAGCTTTTGTGTTAAGATTTTCCCATTTCTAGAGAATACACTTATTTCATAATGGTTATAATATTTTGCATTCTCTAGATCGATCTATCATTTTATTAACTTGGGTTAATCTCAATACTTGGCAAAGAAATTTATTTTATTATGTTTTCATGAATATCTCTTTTGGCCTATACTTGATTAGAGTCTAATTCATTTTTAGTGACTTAAGAGTTAATGAGCACATTTATCTTGTTAATGGCCTACCTCATTAATCTAATTAGTTATGTGGCTTGCTTATTTATGATATATTGTTAAGCTATATAATTTTGTTCACTTTCACTCATCTAGCTATTGTTTTTCTTTTCAATCTATATATGATATGCTAGTTTACATAAACAAGATTTGTGATTATTCTAAATGTAATTTGTATTCTATTTTAGATACATATGTTTGTTCTCTAAAACTAGTTTTACAAATTCTTGATTAGATCTTGGTTCTCTTGGAGGTTTGTGATTCCTTTCTTTAAGTCTCCTTCCATATTAGTCATTAGTAAGTATCTCTTAAATTTCTCTCACTTTTGAGTCATAATTTCATCGTATTATCATTTACATATCTTCTTGATTATATTTGCAATCATTTAAATGAGAATGACTCTTTTTCATATTTTCCATTAATTTATGATATTTTATTATAAATATGGATTTGAATTTTTTTGATTTGTTTATTTTTGTGATTATTTTTATTGATAAAAGATCCTAATGGTTGAGTAGTCCTATATTTTCTTATTATATGATTATCAAGGTAATTTATTACTATACTTTGACTACTCATGAATTGCCACATATGGGCCTTTGCTATTTGCACTATGGATTATTAATTTACCATTAGCAAGGTCTGAGTTTTACCCATTGATGGGTACATATATGGTGAAACATACCTAGTCCATACAAAGTAATAAATTGGTTGATTCTTTCTTAATTAGATAATCATGGACATGATAATTGAGTTTTATTTTTATTTTATTTTTGAGCTATATTCTGATTCTCATCATGATTGTTTTAATTGACGTTATTTCTTTTCACGATGATCTTTTTTTTTTCAAAAGTTAATATACATTGATCTATCATATTTAAATATGAGATTCTTCTATATAGGCTAATGTATGTCATCTTTTGATTAAATGTGCTTAATTAGAATATTCTTTTCATCTTTCATCTTTAGTGGCTATTAATTGGATATCTCTTCTTGACTAAGGATGATATTATTCATTTTATGATGATTTTATTGCCTTATATGTATTGTGCAAGGGGGAGAAATCCATAGTTGATTTATCCTAGATCTTGTAGTTATCTATTTTATGCTATAAGTGCTTTGGAACATGATACGCGTGTTTTGAGGAAGAGCAAATTAATTGGTCCAATTCATTTATACCCTTTAACATATCGTATACCTAGTTTATCATGGACCCATATTTTCTTTATTTTCATATCATAGTGATTGAGGTCATGCTACTTTTATTTTGTGAAGGTTTATGAGAGTATATGTAATTGTCTTTATCTCTCTCTTTTATATGGGTTAAATAAGTCATCTTGTTAACTTTAACTTTCGTATCTTACCTTGATGACTATTGTGCTTTCAATGATTTGGCTTTCCTTTTTGAGGACTTACCCAAAATTCATGATTTTATCTATATTGGTAATCTTTGAGGGGAAGCATTCAAGTCGACTGCATTTTTTCCTTCTCAAGTATTTTTCTTCTTTACCTTCATTTTTTATCTAAAGGATTTCATATAGCATGATAAGGTAATTGAGTTCAAATGCATAAATTAGGATAAGAAAATAGATTTGCAAATAATGAGATCAATTTATATCAATTGCTTTATTATATTGATCATTCCTTTATTTTGTTCCACTAATTATCTGTGGATAATTGTGACTATCATGGTTTCATTGATCAGTGTTTCAAGTTTATGCATTTCGATAGGTATCAAGTTTATATATTTCAATATCTCAATTGATATCTTTCTTCTTTGATATCTATTGTTTATAATTATCTAATCCTCATGGCTTTTGACTGAAATTCTTTATTTCATAATTCTTTTCCAAAACTAGAGT
Organism: Iris pallida; assembly: GCA_029216955.1. NCBI lineage: Eukaryota > Viridiplantae > Streptophyta > Magnoliopsida > Asparagales > Iridaceae > Iris > Iris pallida. The sequence goes on from JANAVB010009862.1 coordinate 10,799, forward strand.
AATGTTTCATATCATATTATGTTTTGGATTTCTTTCTTGGATTTCGTGTTGGTAAACTATCTATTGATTATTTTCAAATTCTTTTAGTTTTACCAACTATACTATTATTTGGTATGTAGTTTCTATACTCGTCTTTACACACTTCTCCTATTGCTCTTCATTTAGTATATCTTGACCTTGATTGTCTATGCCTTCCTCATGCTCTGATTTATGTACTTAAGATTGATTTCCTTTTATCTCTTAGTACATGGGAGCTTATTTCTGATCATGTCAAAGGGGGAGAAGTAAGTTTAAGTGGGGTAGAAGTAATCTAAGTGGTATGCTTTCAGTGATATTGCTTATGTCTTTTGTATATTAGTGATACATGCCTCTATTATGTCCATACTAAACTTAATCGATTTGCCATAATCAAAAAGGGGGAGATTATTGGCCCAATGATTGTATCATGTTTTTGAATGTGGTTAATCTGTTAAGTTTAGCATTTCATTATCACTAATCTTCATACTATCACTATAGGATTTTTATATATACTTATACCTTTGGTGATATGTGCTTATTGTTTTACATATTAGTGATATGAGTTTCCATTATATATATCTTAAATTTAATTGAGTTACCAAAATGAAAACTATGTTTTGATTATGGTTATTCAATTAAGTTTAACATTATGATATCACTAATATTTATGCTATCACTATAGCTCTTATACTTAAACTTAGCATTGTCCTACTGTGTTTATCTTATCATATTTGCTACATGTGTATTGCTTTGTTCGTCTAACATGTACATGCAGAAAAGTAATAAGCAAGATCAATGTGGACATATATAATGAAGAAATCATGGTGGACCAAAGATGACGGATCCCACAAGATTTCTCTGAACCACCCGACGACATCTCCGGAGTCACGCATTCGGGGGTTCCGCTGTCCATTCAGCGAACGGGGTCGAGGGGGTAGCACACCTCGCCCCCGAAAGGTATTCAATTTTCACAAACTAGATATTTTTGGATAGCTGCCGTCAAGAAAGAAGCCATCATCTATCAAGAAAAGAAGTATGCCATGCCATCATCATTTCAAAACTCTGAAGAAGACTGCACCTTCTACAGTATATCTGGAGTCTGTAATGAGTCTTAAAATAATTGTAAACACAAGAAATGGATGGCAAAATCGAATGCTAGGATAGAAATTAGCCCAAGATTATTTTCGGATGAAAATCGGCATACCGACGGTATACCGGTCTATACTGATGGTATACCGATTTTTGTTCACATGAAGTTTCTGTCTACAAAATCGACATACCGACAGAATACCGATCTATATCGATGGTATACCGATTCAGTAACATTGAAAATCAAACGGTCGAATTTTGGACATTTAATGATCCCAACGGCTATATTTTTAGGCATTACAATTCCATACCGGTATTCCGACGGTATACCGGTTCGTACCGACGGTATATCGATCGCTGACTGAAAAGTTGCCTTTGAGATCTTTTCAATGCTTTGGTTATAAATATCCTTTAACCCCTTCATTCAAGGTTGATGCTTTGAGCATAAAAATTTCTAAACCACCAATGCCTATCCACAAACAACTCTACAAAGCTTTCATTTGCCATCCAGAAATTGTGTTAGAGTTATTGAGTTAAAAAGTAAGATCTTTATCTTGTTGTATAAGGAGATCAAAACCTGTTGTGAAAGGTTGAAGTTGGAGAGTCGTCGGATCCAAACTCTCAGTTGAAATTGGAGAGTCATCGGATCCAAACTCTCGGTTGAAGTTGGAGAGTTTTCGTATCCAAACTCTCGGTTGAGGTAGGAGAGGCCTTCGGACTAAAGTTCTGGTGTAAGAAGTTGGTGAGCCTTCGTATGAAAACTCACGTTGTACTATTTGTTATAATAGTGGATTAAATCCGGAGAGAGTTCCGGGACTGGAGTGCCCCTTGGAAGGATACCAGGATACATCGGGTGTCGGTATTGTTTTACTTCTTCTCTTGCACTTATATTTTTAAATTGCCTATAACTTGTGCTAAGTGCTTGATTAGTTAGCTTGACCCTATTCATCCCACACTAGGGTTCCTACAGTTCATACATAGCTCCAACATTCTTTAAACCAAAGCACATCACCGTATAATATTATACCCCCGACGATGTTCAAAATGATATGTGCTTGATTATATAGGAAAGGATTAGTACAGATTATTCTAATTAACCTGTTAATTGTTACTAATTGTGTAATTAGTTAGGCAGTTATCATATAGTTATTTGAAATAACAGAATTTGTTACAAAATTGAATCCCGGCCCCCAGATCTATCATTATTTACTGCTACTGCCACTATTCAGAGAACACCCCCAGATTTACTTTTAATTATAAATCTTCTACTCAAATGCTTCACTATAAATAATATAATATTATTTCACGGTTCCCAATACATTCTCACACATTATTTCTGTCAGTACACTCATTCTCTCTCTACACAGTCTCTTTTTTTTCTTTCTCTCTCCTGGCCGATCTTCGCCGCGCTCCACCGTGATCCTCGTCGGAGGTCCGCCGTTCTCACCACCACCATCAGTGCCATCACTTTGACATTACCACCGGAGCTGCCGAGTCACTAACATCTTTACTGATGGGAACACTTGTCGTATTTGTTACGACGAGGCTGCCGAACTTGGAGACGTCTCAGATCTGGAGAGTCCACCATTCCACCGCCTCACCGTGTCATCTGATCCTGCCAGATCTTGACTGCGGGCATTCGATCCAGAGATATTCGAGCTCGCCACTGCAGTCAGTCAACTATGCTGCTTGCAGCTGCTCGGGTGAGCTTCTCGAAGTTCGAGGCAAGCCGGAGACATCTTCCTCCGCTTCGACCAGGCGATCATCTCTGTGCCGCCGCTTCCTCATGAGACGAGGCCGTCGTCTTGACTATCGTGCCAACTCTCAAAGACAGTGCCCCTCCTAGGCTCTCGTGTGCCACCGCCTCGTGGACGCGTCCGACCCTTCGATCTTTGAGCCGCAGCGCCGCGTAGTTCGAGCCACCACCGGAGGAGCTGGAAACCGTCGCCATGACACACCAACAGCGCCTGGAGTCGGATCTCTCCGTCCAAGCAGCCGGATCTACTCAGAGCCATCACCAGATCCGCCATGGTCGGATCTCCTCCGCGGACGTCGCCTGGGTAAGCTTCCTCTCGATCTTTCGAATCTCTTTCGTCTAGCTCTTGGCTTATGGTTTTGTGGGTTGTGTCTTAGGACTGAGGCCATAGGAGTGTAGTAGATGAAGGTTAGGGTTTAAAGTACGGTTTTCAGGAAGAAGATGAAGTTGTGGAGTAATAGAATGTTAGTGTTAGGGTTTTCCGATGGGTTTGGAGAAGAAGACATTGAGAAGAGATGGAGAGGGAAACTTAGGTTAGAGCTTCGTATGACTGGAGGAGGAAGATGAGGAAAGGGGGGGTTTTCTCATTCGTATGGAGGAAGAAGAGGCCGGATGTGATGGAATGAGAGAGTCTCATCTATTATTGCTAATTCCTTTCTTTCGTTCATGTCATGTGACTCTTCAAATACAGAGCCGAAGAATTGACTGGTGTGAAACCAGTTGACTCTTCGAATTCCGAAGAGCCACATGACGTGGCTTGAATTGGTAATTTCGAAGAGTGGGATGAGTATATGTTAATGCTGTGAGTTAATTTATGGACCTGGGTTGCTTGCTATTCAAAATTTAAATAGTGAACTGTGAACTAGGTCTGTGGACTTGGGTCGTTCTGATCCCCCTTGGGCCCAGTTTATCTTTGGACCGGGCTTAGGAAGTTAAGGGGAATGGCAGTATGTATATGTGGGTTATTTGATTGGGTCAGGTCTGTAGGCTGGGTGTTTGGGCTAGACAGAATTAAAGTTTTAATTGTTGGATTTAACAGTGAGCATGGGCCAGTTAACGTGTTAGGGTGTCTGGGCTGATATGTATGGGCTGGGTTGGTTTAAGTGTAGAATTGGGCTGGTTTTAATAATGATCCTATTTAATTATTATTGTTTATATTTCCTCATTGAAATTGTAATATTAATTATAAAAATGTTATATTATTTAGCTAGTTTATATATATATATATTCTCTTGCAATATGTTTAATAGCTGTCAAATATTTCTAAAACATTATGTGTTAAATATTTCTAATTAGTATTGTAGTAATGACTTTCCCAAATTGTAGATGCTAGTATTTTTAAAATTTAGTAATCAGTTAATATAGTTATTTTACCTTGTTTTAAAATAAATTGTTAGCAACTATTTAAGTAAAATTTTATCTACTAGTAAATTGGCTTCTGCTTATAATAATTAATCATTTAGCTACGTGACTATTTTTAAGCCATATTATATTTTCCAAAATATTATTAACTAGGTCTTGTATATAATAATTACTAGAGATAGTTAGTTATCTGGTTAATAAAGGATCATTATTAAAACCCTAACAAATTGTACAAAATTACCAGGTGATCTTTTACGTCCATGCAGTATTACTCCCGTGCTTCCAAGGCGAGGCAAGTATACCGACTCGACTTTTACTTTGTTTCTGTCTTACATTCATGTGCCATGTTCTCATATCGGACATTAGATACACCCGATTGTCTTGTACCTTGTTCATTGCATTGTGAGTCATTGTTTATTGCAGGAATTGGGAAAAATATTAACTTTTGTGTGACCACACCCCAACATAGGTATTGTGGATCGCCTAATCGTATACTTTACGTACGATTAAGTCGAATCTTGTAGAATTGATTGTGCATTGATTGATTGTGGTCCTTAGCCGGTCACACATTAGTTTACTATTTCAAAATGTCACACTTGCATTGATTGTCGTGTTCATCGTATTGTTCATTGATACCGTGTTCATTATCTTTGAATACTGATTGTCGCGTCCATTTCCTGCAGTTTTATATTTCATTTCTGGTACCATAGTTTTATTTTTCAGTTCTGGTATTCTGGTTTCACCTTGTATTCTGTACTACAGATTACATTGTATATTATTCTTCTCGGGATTGTACTTTGCTCTTTTTCTGACATGATACGTTGTAGGTAGGCTTGAGGTCACGTGGAGCATGATGGTATTACTAGAATTGCAAGATTAGTTTATTGTTTAGATTTCATTTCTGGAGATTGTATTTTTATGATTTCATTATTGTATATTTTATTTGACCAGATTTGTCTCCGGATAACATTGTATAATGACTTGATGGATATTGGTGATCTTTTTGGGACGTCTATAGATTCTGTGATTGTTTACATTACATTGTGACTTGGAGTTTTTCTTAGTATTATACAGCTTACTATGTCGTGTCCATCGACGAAGGCTGGGCGTGTCCGACTCGTGTCCGATTATTCGAGAGCGGGTCGTGACATGTTTTTAGTGGTGGCCCATGCAGGTCTCTATCCTAATGACACTTAGGCTATAAAGTGTTATTGGGGGACCATCGAAGCTAAGGAAAACTCATCACAACATAGAAACCGTGGGAAAATGGTTATGGTTATGGTTATTGATATTTAAATTTGAAATTTGATTTTACTTATGATTTTTAGGTTAGTTTATGATTTTTCTAGGACATAGAAATCAACGGTTTATTTTCTGTTACATGATGGTCGCCACGACGAACACTAGGACTAGCAAGCAGCCTGCAACCGATACGTAGTAGCAGCTTCTACCGCCGCAGCCTCCACCTCCGTCTTAGCCGCTTTCTCCGACGATGACATTCGACGGTACTCAGATGATGGCCATGTTACAACAGTTCATGGAGGCACAGAACCACCAAGCCACGCAGTTCCGAGCGACGATCATGGACGTGCTCCGAGTCAGGGAGCCAGCTCCACCAGCTCCGCCAGCACCGCCGACACAACCAGTACCAGCAGCACTGAGGCCAGGGACCGCCAGAGATTATCAGAACCTCTGCCCGATGGATTTTTGGGGCCATGAGGGGATAGTCTATGCAGATGAGTGTCTAGAAAACGCCGAGCGAACGTTGAAGATGGCGAGGATTCCAGATGATCTGAAGGTCGAAGTTGCGAGCATGCGACTTTTCGACATTACTAGAGCTTGGTATAGGGAGGAGCCTCCGTTGGCTAAACCCCAAGTTCTATGGAAGGATTTCAAACTGCTATTCCAGGAGAAGTTCTTCCCGGATGTGGAGCGGAACGAGCTTCGGATGCAGTTTGAGGCATTGCAGCAGGGGAGTATGACTGTGGCTCAGTATACATCAGAGTTCACCCGACTCAGCAGGTTCACAGAGAACCTAGTTTGCACACCACATGAGAGGGCTTAGAAGTTCAAGAAGGGCCTCACCAGGGAGTTGTGGTATGCAGTGGCTATCAGCCAGGCCACTACCTATACGAGCATCCTCAAAGTTGCTTAGGGAGTGGAGAAGGAGATGGACCCGAAGCTCAAGCGGGACCGAGACATTGGCGCCAACAGTTCCCAGGGTCCATCAAAGTGGACCGACACTCAGCAGAGGCCACCTCAGCATCAGCATCATCCTCATGTTCGAGCTCCGACATCAACGAGACAGCAGAGACAGATCCAGACCCCGACATACTTTTCTTGCACATACTGCAAGAGGCCGGGACACCGTGTTGAGGAATGCCGCAAGAAGTTAGGGCAGTGCTTGGTTTATGGATCTACTACTCACCAAGTGGGAGATTACCTAACAGCTTTCACTCGTCAGGGACCAGTGCCAGAGCTGCAGCAGAAGGATCCACCCTTCCAGGATCAGTTGCCGCAGGGAGCGCCGCCAGACGTACCGTTATCCCGTTATCTTCCTTATGTTGCTTGTAGTATCTTGATTTTTGTAGTACCTATTTTGAGGGTTGTCTCTGAGTTTTCTTACATTTACAGTCTTTCATATTGTCTAATGACTACTTGTTAGTCCTTGTTACTTTTGTTATCCAAATAAAAATCTCTTTTACTCAATTGTTCCATAAAAACTTTTTACTTAATTTTGTGCACTCCTACAAAACCCTTAAAATTTTGAGGACAAAATTTTTGTAAGGGGTAGATTTGTAACTTCCTGAATCAATTTTGGTGAATTTTTAAGAATTTCCTAGTTTTCTTTTAGTATAATATTGTTTTCATGAATAAAACCAAATTTTATTTGGATAGTTATTTAATTAATGAATTTTGATTATTCATGAATTTTCTCCATTCTAGAAAAATTAATATTTTATAGGAAAAAATGGTTTGATAATAAATTTTAACTTATAAGTATCAGTTCTGTTATGTTGTTCTTAATGATTTAAAACTAAATTAATTAAGTCCTAATTAGTAATAACCAAAATTTTTATTGTTATTTATTAGTTAAATTTGGTTAGTTGTTTTGATGTTGTTATTATTATTAGATAATCGATATTAGCTTGTAATTACTAGATAGGAAAGGATTAGTACAGATTATTCTAATTAACCTATTAATTGTTACTAATCGTGTAATTAGGTAGGCAGTTATCATATAGTTATTTGAAATAACAGAATTTGTTACAAAATTGAATCCTTGCCTCCAGATCTATCATTATTTACTGCTGCTGCCACTATTCAGAGAACACCCCCAGATTTACATTTAATTATAAATTTGCCACTCAAATACTTCACTATAAATAATATAATATTATTGCACGGTTCCCAATACATTCTGACACATCACATCAGTTAGTACACTCATTCTCTCTCTACACAGTCTCTCTCTATTCCTTTTTCTCTACTGGCCAATATTCGTCGCGATCCTCGCCGGAGGTCCGCCGTTCTAACCACCACCACCAGTGCCATCACTTTGACATCACCACCAGCGCCGCCGAGTCGCTGACGTCGCCACTGACGAGAACACTTGTCGAAGTTACCACGATGAGGCTGCCAAACTCGGAGACGTCTCATATCTAGAGAGGCCACCGTTCCACCGCCTACCGTGTCATCCGATCCTGTCAGATCTTGACTGCGGGAGTCCGATCTAGAGCTATTCGAGCTCGCCGCTGCAGTCAGTCGACTATGCTGCTTGCAACTGCTCGGGTGAGCTTCTCGAAGTTCGAGAATCGCTGGAGACGTCTTCCTCCACTTCGACAAGGCGATCATTACCGTGTCACCGCTTCCTCGTGAGACGAGGCCGCCATCTTGACTACCGTGCCAACTTTCGAAGAAAGTGCCCCTTCTAGGCTCTCGCATGCTACCACCTCGTGGATGCGTCTGACCCTTCGATCTTTGAGCCTAAGCGCCTCGCAGTTCAAGCCACCACCGTAGGAGCTGGAAACTGTCGCCACGACACGCCAACAGCGCCTGGAGCCGGATTTCGCCGTCCAAGCATCTGGATCTACTTGGAGCCATCACCAGATCTGCCGTGGTCGGATCTCCTCCGCGGACGTCGGCTGGGTAAGCTTCCTCTCGATCTATCGAATCTTTTTCTTCAAGCTCTTGGCTTAGGGTTTTGTGGGTTGCGTGTGGGGGCTGAGGCCATAGGAGTATAGTATTTGAAGGATAGGGTTTGAAGTACGGTTTTAAGGAAGAAGATGAAGTTGTGGAGTAATGGAATGTTAGGGTTAGGGTTTTCCGATGGGTTTGGGGAAGAAGACATTGAGAAGAGATGAAGAGGGAAACATAGGTTAGAGCTTCGTATGACTGGAGGAGGAAGATGAGGAATGGGAGGGGGGTTTGCTCGTTGTATGAAGGAAGAAGAGGCTGGATGTGAAGGAATGAGAGAGTCTCATCTATTATTGCTAATTCCTTTCTTTTGTTCATGTCATGTGACTCTTCGAATACAGAGCCGAAGAATTGACTGGTGTGAAACCAGGTGACTCTTCGAATTCCAAAGAGCCACATGACGTGGCTTGAATTGGTAATTTCGAAGAGTAGGATGAGTATATGTTAAAGCTGTGAGTTGATTTATGGACCTGGGTTGCTTGCTATTCAAAATTTAAAGAGTGAATTGTGAACTAGGTCTGTGTACTTGGGTCGTTCTGATCCCCCTTGGGCCCAGTTTATCTTTGGACCAGGCTTAGGAAGTTTAGGGGAATGGCAGTATGTATATGTGGGTTATTTGATTGGGCCAGGTCTGTAGGCTGCGTGTTTGGGCTAGACAGAATTAAAGTTTTAATTGTTGGATTTAATAGTGAGCATGGGCCGGTCAATGGATTAGGGTGTCTAGGTTGATATGTATGGGCTAGGTTGGTTTAAGTGTAGAATTGGGCTCGTTTTAATAATGATCCTATTTAATTATTATTGTTTATATTTTCTTATTGAAATTGTAATATTATTTCTAAAAATGTTATATTATTTAGCTAGTTTATATATATATATATATATATATATATATATATATATATATATATATATATATATTCTCTTGCATTGTATTTAATAACTGTCAAATATTTCTAAAACATTATGTGTTAAATATTTCTAATTACTATTGCAACAATGACATTTCCAAATTGTAGATTCTGGTATTTTTAAAATTTAGTAATAAGTTAATATAGATATTTTACCTTGTTTTAGAATAAAATTGTTAACAACTATTTAAGTAAAATTTTATCTACTAGTAAATTGGCTCCTGCTTATAATAATTAATCATTTAGCTAAGTGACTACTTTTAAGCTATATTATATTTTCCAAAATATTATTAGCTAGGTCTTGCATATAATAATTACTAGAGATAGTTAGTTATCTGGTTAATAAATGATGATTATTTAAACCCTAACAAATTGTACAAAAATACCAGGTGATACTTTACGTCCATGCAGTATTACTCCCGTGCTTCCAAGGCGAGACAAGTACACCGACTCGACTTTTACTTTGTTTCAATCTTACATTCATGTGCCATATTCTCATATCAGACACGAGATACACAAGATTGTCTTGTACCTTGTTCATTGCATTGTGAGTCATTGTTTATTGCAGGAATTGGAGGAAATATTTACTTTTGTGTGGCCACACCCCAACATAGGTATTGGGGATAGCCTAATCGTACACTTCACGTACGATTAAGCCGGATCTTGTAGAATTGATTGTGCATTGATTGATTGTGGTCCTTAGCCGGTCACACATTAGTTTAATATTTCAAATATCACACTTGCATTGATTGTCGTGTTCATCATATTGTTCATTGATTATCGTGTTTATTGTCTTTGCATATTGATTATCGCGTCCATTGCCTGCAGTTTTATATTTCATTTCTGGTACCATAGTTTTATTTTTTAGTTCTAGTATTCTGGTTTCACCTTGCATATTGTTCTTGTCGGGGTTGTACTTTGCTCTTTTTCTGACAGGATACGTTGCAGGTGGGCTTGAGGTCACATGGAGTTTGATGGTTTTACTGGAATTGCAAGATTAGTTTATTGTTTAGATTTCATTTCTGGATATTGTATTTTTATGATTTCGTTATTGTATATTTTATTTGACCGAATTTGTCTTCGGATAACATTGTATAATGACTTGATGGATATTGGTGATCTTTTTGGGACGTCTATAGATTCTGTGATTGTTTACATTATATTGTGACTTGGAGTTTTCTTTAGTATTATACAACTTACTTTGTCGTGTCCATTGACGAAGGCTGGGCGTGTCCGACTCGTGTCCGATTATTCGGGAGTGGGTCGTGACAGTTGACCCCATATTAGCCTATAATAGCTGTTTAAAGACTTCTCCAAGACTACTATCTGAATCCCAGACTGAAGAAATAGAGGAATGAAATTGTGTCTCACTATCTTTTTTTGAACATTCAGGGGTTTTAGGGGTAGTTATGTAACCTAATCCACAACGGTTACGATGATAGTAATCTTCATGTTTCCCTTTTGGAGAAATAAGCCATACTAGCAAATGCTGACCTTTGCCAAAGTTAAGGCCTGTGACTGTTTATGTCATAGCCCATTCTTTGAATGATATTCTGAGCTTGAGGAGTACAAAGGTAAGGTTGTATTTTACCGTTATCAGGTTCTAGGCCTTCAGCTAAAGACTCTTTATGAACTTTAGCCTGGCCAAATATAATTGGTGTGTCACCGATTTTCTTTGTTGGAACTTCAAAATATAAAACCTTGTACGATGACATGGAGTATTATTTCAAGAAGAAACTGTCATGACCCGCACCCAGTGTAAGGGCACGAGACCGTGGGTACGTCCAGCCTACGCCGCAGTGTCGGCGATAGAACGCTGTCCTAGGTCACAACAACATCTAACAATATAGTGTGCCTGTACAGAATATACACTATAAATGCAGGACAACTTAGAAGATATAACTTAATTACAATCTAGAGATGGATAATCAGCACGATAAGATAGATAGGAAAATCATAGAATACGATACAAAACCAGAATGACAATGAGTTAATTGTTGTCAACACCTCAAAGAAAGTATAAATCAAATCACAACTCAAGTAGTTAAATAAGAGATAATCGTCCTAGCAATCTAGCCTAGGAACTATGGTAGTCTCCTCTAAGCTAACTGGATCCTATCGCTGATCCAGATCACATGTGTCATCTACGCCAGCTCCATAATATGTGGTACAAAAGTCCTCCATCTTCTCTGTAAAATTTATCAACATATCTGTAACGCCCCAGTCCCAAAATACTTAGGACTAAGTACGTAGACATGCCAGCTGCATACATACGAAGTATACTCCAATATATAGATTCCTCGTATGTATACATAAGCTGTAAATGCAGTAAAACCAAGGCTAACTAATTTCATCCAAAAAAAAAAGGAATAAAAGATACCATATAATCAACTATGAATATCTTTATACAAGATGTTGGACGGAGACAATCCACTACCAACTATTAAAAGAAAGAGAATACATAACAAAAGAAAGAGTTTGGCGAGCGAAGCGAAGACGATCCAAGTGCAATCATCCTCGAAGAAATAGAGATGATCACGGCCATGGCTAGAACACTTGTGAAAGACAAGAGCATACACCTGGAGAGATAACCAGGTCCTCAGAGGGACGTAACAAGACACAATATCATGCCATATAAACTGAATATAAATTGCTTAATAAATAAGTCAATTGGATTATAATATGGTCCAATATACACCATTAAATTAGCATAATATTCCCCAACCAAACAAGGACATGAGATGGCACACCAACCCACGATGAAGTATCTGTCCAAGTCCTGAATCCTAT
>JANAVB010009863.1:0-96434 GCA_029216955.1 Iris pallida
TATATGAAGGCTAAGATGAGGCAAGTTCACCGAAACTACCCCACCTGAGTGAGTCTTCGAGCAAGCCGTTGCATGGCTAAGTCCGAATGTTGTCGGCGTTTCGATTTCTCCAATTGACTGAGCGGGATGGGGCACTACACAAGATATTGTGCCATCTACGAGTTCAGCTATCCTCCCTGCTCACATTTGAATTTCGACAGCTCCTCCTATGATGGCTCAAGTATTGGCCGACATAGACGAATACGTGAAGTATATTATCGAAGTTGTGTACAAAAAATGCTGAGGAGAGGGGTGTCCACGGTGCTGGAGAAAGGCAGAAGCTTTGCGACAGCTAAGGCAATGGCAATCCCACACATTAGTTTGATCCGATCTCACTAGGGTCATGAACATATGGCTAAGATTCTGGAGGCTTCCATTGCGGAGCTCGACCATCATCTTACTGAGCTCCAGAACGTCCTGTTGAATAATCTTTCCGCTTTGATAGAAGTGGAGCATGACAAGTTAGCGGCTGAATCTGAGTCAGCCTACTTGGCCACCATGGCTGTCTGCGAACAGGAAATGGCCGATGCTGAAGCCAAAGAACAAGAGCTAACCTCAGCTATGGAAGAGAAGGCTGATCTAGGGGCATCCCTGGATGTCCACCTGGCGGAAGTTGATGCTAAAATATGCATTCTTCAGGAGCAGCGAACCCAACTCCTGGTAGACTCTGAACGAGCACAGACTGCCCATATCGCTCTTAAGGAAAAAGCGACAAAGTTTACTCACCATGTGGTCAACTTGCTCCATCTGAGGAAGGAGTTGGATGTCAAGTGAGCGGCCGATATCACCTCCGAGGATAAGGAAGCGATGCGTCATGAGGCTGAACGTCGGGTCTTGGCGACTGTCAAAACCAGGGGCGAAGCTTTAAAGCGTCGTATCGACGAACTGTTTGTTGACCATTGAAGTTGTTCTCCTTTCATATATTTTTATTGCCTTTTTCGTTTGAATCGTAGTTGTTGTTTTTTGCAATGTAGCCCCTTTTTCTTCCTTTTGAGGAGAAAGAAATAAAGAACTTTTGTCTGCTCATTTGTCATGAACGCGTGGTTTTGTGGACTTAATCATCTTTGGCGCACCTTGGTTTTTTAGGTATAGATGATAAGTTAAGAGAGGGAACCAACATATTTACTCAGTGGTAATTTGGACATGGTAAACATGGGGCTTAGTGGTAGAGTTTTCGTACTCAGAGGTGATATGGACGTGGTAAGAAGAGATTTTGTGGGGATGCAGAGAACAACTCACAGGTGATATGAACGTGGATGTTCTACAGGCAGGGTGTAGCAATACGGGGGTTGTTAAATGGCTCAGAGGTAATATGGACGTAGTAAACACTGGTTTTACTTCATCTTACTGAGAACGAAGATTGAGGTTTATGAGGATGTAGGAAATAACTCAGAGGTGATATGGACATGGATGTTTTTTTACTGGGGATTGATAACAAAATGTCTCAGAACAGCTGGGTTCCAGACAAATGATATGAATTTGAAGGTAAAATTCATATATTTTTCTTGCTGGGGATGTGGAAGTACACATTGAGGATTTTCAAGAATAGTACTTCATTAGGAACTTGCTATTGATTCATGAACAAGCCTCCATTAGAGTACACCATCTCAATGATAAAAGGACCTTCCCATTTGGGTTCAAATTTTTCTGGTATCTTATGAGTCATCACCATTGGCCTTCTAACCGATAGGACAAGGTCACCAACATGGAAAGTCCTTTGTTTGACCCTCTTGTTGAAAGCCTGTGAAATATGAGCCTGATACAGCTCGTTACGCTGTTGAGCCAAGAGGCATTTTTTGTCCAGCGCCTGCAACTCTTGTAACCGACGACGTTGATTATCTTCCTCCGTTAGGTGGTTCGTAATGTCCACTCATAGTGAGGGGATCTAGATTTCAAGAGGCAGCACTGCTTCGCTCCTGTAGACCAGAGAGAATGGTGTGTTGCCTGTCGGAGTCCGTATCGTTATGCGGTAAGCCCAAAGGCATTCACCCAACTTCTCGTCCTAGTCTCGTTTATTAGATGACACGACTTTCTTGAGTAGTTTGACGATTGTTTTATTGAAAGCTTCAGCCAATCCATTTGCTACTAGATTGTAAGTAGTGGATGCCATGTTCTGAATGCGATTCTTACCGCAGAACCTGTTGAATGCATGACTTATGAATTATGGGCCATTTTCGTGGATGATCCTCCAGGGTACCCCAAAATGTTAGATAATGTGATGTTTGATGAAGCTGGTCACCTTCAAGCTCTTCACCTCTAACAAAGGTACTAATTTCACCTATTTAGAGAAGTAGTCAGTGATCACTAAGATGAAGCGATGTCCTCTGGATGATGGAGGGGTAATAGGTCCAACTATATCCATACCCCAGGCTTCAAATGGCCAGGAGGCGACCTCATGATGTAGAAACTCCGAGGGTCGATGGATGAAGTCAGCGTGCAGCTGGCATACATGACACTTTTTGGCGTACTCAATAGCATCTGCCATCATAGTAGGCCAGTAACAGCCATACGTCGGAGTCGGTCCTGTAGCTTAGGGCCGAGTTGATGAGCTCCATAGGTGCTGTCATGAGCCTCCCGAAGAGCTTTGGCTGCCGCCTCGTTTGATAAACATCAAATAAGAAGCCCGTTGTAAGAACGATGATACGGTATTTTGGTAGCTGTGTCATAGTAGAATCAGAGAGAGCGCTTTTTGACAGACACGGCTTCCTTCTGATCGTCTTGGAGGATCTCGTAGGCCACAAAATCTATGAATGGAAACCGCTAGTCTCTGATGTCGACACTGGCGTCTGCAGGCATGGCATGGTTCAGACACATGCATAGGTTATTTTTGGAACACACCAGATCCCGGTCAATCATCGTAATAAAGTGTTTAGTTTCAAGAGGTGCCGCCAATGAGGCAGCAAGGCCAGCCATAGCATCTACCTTTTTTTTTGTAACCGAGGTACGTGCTCTATGAATAACTCGGTGGAAGTTGAAACGATGTCCAAAGCTGCTTTATGATAAGGGATCATGTCCTCATGGTGAACCTCATATTGTCCCCGGAACTGGTTGACAATGAGTTTCCAACTGCCATAGGACTCGAGGCATTCTAACCCTAGATGTCTTGCTAACTGGAGTCCCATAATGAGGGCATTATACTCCGCCATATTTTTGGAGCACGACTCTGTGAGGGAATAGGTACGCTGGATGACTAGCTTGCTTGGAGAGATCAAGACTAGCCGCACTCCCGCGATGATCTGATCCATAGGGCCTGTTCGTGAAGCACCGTCGAAGAACATCCACCAGACATAATTTTCTTTGGCAACATTGGATTCCAACACTTCATCTAGAATATCTTCATAGAGTTTGGATAACTCTGGGATTGGATGTGCAGCTAAGAATTCGGCCAGCGCTTAGCCTTTGATGACTTTTTGTGGGATGAATACCATATCGTATGGTGTCAATAGTATTGCCCACGTAGCTAATCAAGAGTTTAGTGCTCCCGGCTTTGTCATAAGGACCCTGAGTGGATTGACTCGGGAGATGACATAGATCGTCTGACCCGATACATAATGACGAGTCTTCTGAATGGAAATACCAGAGCTAGACATTCTTTCTCGATGGGGTTGTACCGGTGTTCGGCCCCGATCATTATCTTGCTTAGGTAGTAGATAGCTTGCTCGTAGACTGCATCGTTGTTCTGAGACAGTAGAGTGCCGAGAGAATGATCTATTACGCCGACATAGAGTAGGAAGGGTTTGCCTACCACCGGTGCCACCAGGACTGGAGGATTCATGAGATAGGCTTTGATGTCGTCAAATGCCTTCTGACACTCTTCCGTCAAGACATAAGAGACCCCCTTCTTCATGAGTTTGGTAAAGGGTTTGCAACGTTCGAAAAGATTTGCTGCAAACTTTCGGATGTATGCGAGACGACCTTGTAGGCCTCGAAGTTCCCTTAAATTCTTCGGATGACTCATGTCAAGGATGGCCTTGGTCTTCTCGAGGTCAACATGGATACTCTGTTCTCAAATCTTACAAGTGATCACCTCGTAGACGACTTCTGACAGCGATGTCATCTACATAACATTCAACTATCTTGCAAAGATTCTTACAGAAGATGGTGCTCATAGCTCGCTGGTATGTCGCCCTGCATTCTTCAAGCCAAAGGGCATTACTATGTAGCATAAAACCACCTTTGGAGTCCTGAACGACGTGTGCTTCTCATCATCCGAGAACATCTTGATTTGGTTGTAGCCCGAATATCCGTCCATGAAGGACATGCATTCAAAGCCACAGGTATTATCTATCATCACATCAGTGATTGGAAGGGAAAACTCATCTTTTGGGAAAGCGGAGTTGAGGTCCCTGAAGTCGATGCAGACTCGGATCTTTCCATTCTTCTTAGTGACGAGAACGATGTTGGCTACCCAGTCCGGATGTTGCTCTTCGCAAAAAATCCACTTTCTATGAGTTTGTCTACTTCTTTTTCGATAGCGTCCATGATATTAGGACAGCAGCGTCGCTGTTGCTGCTTAACAGGTTTAGCATTGGATAAGATGTTAAGCTTATGCAGGGTCTAGACCCGACATGTCTTCATAGCACCAGGCAAAGACGTCGATGTATTTTTCGGTAAGTTGAATCAAGGTTTCGCGATCTTCCCCTGCCAAGCTTTTGCTGATGAAGATGGGTTTGGGCGAGGATTCATCCCCTAAGTCGATTTGCTCGACTTCATCTTCGGTAGGAGGTTCCCTTTATTCGAAACGAGATTCCCACTGTACACCTAAGTGTCGAACCACGGGTTCTTCTTCGAAGAATTCCAATGTCTAGTCGTCTTCTTCTTCTTTCGGAAGATGTGCGAACGTCATGTTGACTGAAAACACATTTTTGAAGATTGGACCGTTGCTGGTATCAGAGTCCCAAGTTGAAGCTTTAGATGAGTAAGAGTGTATAACCTCTTCAACTTCTGAACCCTCTGGGGTTGTTGACGGCGTGACATAGCGTACCCCCCTTCGAGTGCGGTGATAAGAATCCTGTGGCTTCCTTTTTGGGATCAGGAGTCATAAGGGAAGGCTTCGGCCTTTGCCATAGTTCAGGCCTTTATCGCCTTTCAAGTCATAACCCATCTTATGGATGAGGTACTTTGCTTGATTGGTGTACCGATATACTTGTATTCTATCGGTATCAGGTTTTGGTTCGACTGGCGAGAGGCCTTGATGACGCTCGACTCTGCCGAAGATGATAGGTTTCTCGTCCTTATTCCGGGACGACACTATATAGCAAACCCCTCGGCACGGGACCACTCGATTTACATTGTTTACAGTCGTTACTTGTGTTTATAACGGTGTTAAGGCATTATCTAAGGTATACATGTCATTCCAATATGGAAGACTAGAGTAATTCAAAGACAACCTTTTACAGATAAAGTAAGAAATCTTATCCCGAGGGATTACATCATCTAAAGAAGGAGCGTCAACATTAGTAGATATGCAATCTCCCAACTCTTTGTCAGTGAGAACCGGAGTAGCCTTGGGAGATTCTGGGGTTTAGGCCAAATTTTTTCTACTAGAGGAGTTAACGTTTCGGCAGACGGTGTTTTTGGAGAGTTCCTCGGGAGTCTGGCCCATATTGGCTCTTGAGCCTACGTTAGAAGAGATGCTGGAGCCTTCCCCTGCAGCTTGACCATGAGGGGAGCCGGCAATAGGGAGGTTTCCTTTTGAGGCGCACTTTCAGAGGTGCTTCACTTGGTGTCTCAGGGGCTAGTATTCTCCTGCGCAGTTTGGCCACAAAAGGAGCCGACACTTGGGGAGGTTTCCCCTTAAGTCGCACCCTCAACGGTGCTTTGGTTGCTGTCTTAACTGGGGGTTTGCAAGAACAAAATTTTTCCAAGAAAATTGTGCTACAAACCAAGAAAGAAAGTACAAAAGTACAATTTTGATTCTAGGGAAGTACAACTATAGAAATCTGATCAGAAGACGATCACTTTATCCCTTGGACGATGCGATATCGAAGAAGAAAGCCTCTTGAACGTGCTGCAGCAACTTGGTCAGGATCTTATGATCATTAATGATGCTTGTGAAGTGAATTTGAACTCTATTTATAGAGTTTTGAAATAACTGTCAGATAGTTAAACTGATTGGCGCACAATACAATTGGCACATCATCACCCATTTGTGCAAACGATTGGCTTAACAGCTTGGGACACGTGGCATTCTGTGAAAAGATGCGCTTCATCGTGGGAAGTGTCACGTGCATGTTCTTCGAGATTAGTGGCATGCACACCACGTCATCTAACTGCTTCTGGATGATAAATGATTCATTGTCGCCAATTGATGAATAGTGTAACTGTAGATGAGGACCACCTATGAATTTGAGTGTTGTTGATTACTTTGTGCCAACTCTGCATAGCGTAGAGTAAACGACAAAGATCATAATAATGACTCTGACCATTCTTCTCGAGCACTGCGTGCTCAGGATTTGAGAAGGTTTTCCTCGGCTGACGTGTCGTCAGTCATGATGATAGTCACTTAGTTACTCCATGAAGATTGCCACGTAGTGGCCAGCGCCATGTGGGGTTTGGCGTCATCTGATGTGATGCGCCATCTGTTCTCCAACGCTATCTGGTAGATATAATCTGTCATTATCTGTGAGTGGTGCATTGTAATGTTTTGATAGTTTTTAAGCTTCTACAAGACCCCCATTAAAGTTTTCAAATTTTAGAACTTTCAAATTTTTAAATACGTTGAACAAGAAGCGATCTCGCGCTTTTAGCACACCACAGAATCTTAACCGACCCGAGTTGTGGGCACAATTAGCGCGACTGTTACGTTTTAGTTTTTAGGCTATAAATAGCCCCTGGATGAGAGAGAAAAAGACTTCATAGAAAATTTTCTATTCGAATTCCTCTATCTTCTTCTTCCTCTTAACTTTCTGAAGCTTTTGCACTCGCTCTAATGGCACCCAAGAAGTCCGCCGCTGAGAAAGGAAAGAAAGTAGCCAGAACTTCATCGCGCGTACCGCCGTTGATGGTGTCGCAACACGTGGCGCCATCGGCAAGGGCCGAGGAAGCAAACCCTGCTCTTGAAGGTGAGAAAACCCATCGGGGAAGACGAACAGTACACTTGCGCCATTCACATGCGATGTAATCGATGCCAATGTCGACTGCCTCTTTCAGAGTGTTGGTCAATGCTTGCGCTATGTTCAAATTGTGATGCCTCTTTCAGAGTGTTGGCCTAAATAGCGTATCGCGCATTCTCAGCATATCATGTGCCAAGTGCCATGATGCGCGTATTGTCGTGCTGTGCAAATTAACTAAGTCAGGATACATGTGCCAATCATATGTACAATGTCACGCGCAAACTATGTATTGAATAGAAAAACTGTCATATCTGTCTGCGCCATTTGAGGAGTACTTTTTGTGCGCCATTCATGATTGGCACATAGTTTTTAAATAATAACAAATGCTTAATAGACTTTATAAGAACAATTTTTTTGTGATTCTAACTCTTTGTTTTCCTTCGCAGTTGATCTGAGGGAAGACCCCTATGCTGAAGTACTGGCCTCTGCCTTTCGGGTGTCAGAGTATCAGGAGAATCTTTCTTATGTCAAATTCCCCAGTATGACGGGCCAACACCGAGATGAACTCTTTTAGAAAACTAAGAAGATAGAACGCTGCTATGCCTGATGAACGACACTCCTTTCCTGACTGCGGATGAGGCTGCTCACAAGAAACCAGCTTTTTTTTTTGGAGAAGCCATAGATGTAGACTCCCAATCAAAATCAAAGAAGGAATTTCGAACCTTTCTAAGGGGAGACTCAATAGTGTATCACCCTGAGATGATAAGAAATCTATCCCTATCCCAATATGCTCATGCCAGCTACCCAGGGAAGATGTCATGGGACTTGACTCCTTTCCAACAAGCTAAGATTGGAAAGATATGCGATAAGTTCGAGGAACGCAGGAGAGACATATTTTTCTGTGCTTCCGAGAAATACAGTACGTACTTGAGGGGTATAAAGCCAAATTGCGTACCAGCTGATGATTCGGCTTTGATGCTACCCATCCGAATACCCATCTTCGCAAATACCTATGTTGCGTCTGAAGGAGAATACCCTCGCTTAACCATGAGGCTGACAGGTTTGATGCACTCGGAGATTGTACGTTGGAACAGACTCTCCATGTGGGCTCTGAATAATTTTAGCGAAAAGCAGACTGAACTGGGCCTTTATGAAGCTGCTTTGACTACTACTTATGGGATCTAGAATAATCCCAACCTATTTTTGGACTTGGCGGAGAGGTACAACAGCAGGACCTGCACCTTCGCTACTCCTTATGGGGAAATGGGCTTTGCTTTGCATGAGATGTAATATATCTCACCGCTACGATGGAAGAGAACCCTATGAAGAGTACGTACCGACAGAGGATGAACTTGAGGCGTTAGCAAGAGAGAATTCTCGATGGTGGCGGTTAATGATGAGTTGTTGTGTTATTTCATGATCTGCACTCATGTGTACAACAGCAAGCCTGCCGGGACGTACTACATGTCCAAGTGGTTGTCATACCTTTTCTTGGGTGATGCCCAGGAGAACAAGGTACATGAGCAATAGAAGTGCGATCCTCGCTCTTTTGAGCCGCTCTATGATCAAACTATTTTCAAGTTGATGAAGGACTCCGGTCGCGTCGACTCTAAATTGTTTAGACTTGCGTGGTTATGTTGCCGATACTCCTCTTACGAGCTATATGCGGCAGGGCGGCATAACCTTGTCCCTAGATGCTACTCTCACATGCTTCTTTTCTCTGTGGCTGCAAAGGTTTGTAATTCCGGGAGCCAGCACAGTTGACCGGATCCATCGAGGCATACTATTTGCCGTCGTGCATTTAGCATTTGGGCATGAGATGGATATATTATCTGCCCTGACAAGTCGGCTAAATGCGGGACTCCGAGCATTCACGAACGCCATGATGGAGAATCCCCACTCTCGGAAGGATTTTCCTCGCACCGAGATGCCGTATACATATCTGTTTGGCTGGTTGTTAATACACTCTCCTTCTTTGATAGACCCGACTCTTGGCATTGGAGGAGCACTGGCAGCGAACTTCATTGGTAGATTCACAAATGCCAAATGAAAGGTGGATTCTTTATTTGATTGCAAAAAAGCGTTAAACATGGGCGCAGACTAGAAAATTTTCTCCATTACTCCCCCACCTGGGTAAGAGGACTTTCCAGCTCCTATGGTAGACTTAGAGCCCCATGCTCTCTATCCACCTCCAGACGCTTTTCCTTGGCTGAAGATGATCAGGCCTTCTCATCTCGTGTATCGGTTTAAGAATGACTGTTACTTAGAGCCATATTTGCCAAGCCGCTTTGCTTGTCAGTTTGGCTATGACCAGCTACACATCGGGAATGCAATGACGTGTCTTAAATCCTTCAAAAATTTGATTGATGGCGCTCGAGGATGGGCATATTTCAGTGCAAGAGGCATGAAAGTTGTATTCACCATGCCCTCTGCCACCTTTGAATATGGTCTGCGTATGTTGAGTTCATACTCACATTTTTACACTTCAGCCAACACCTTCTTTGAAGGTTATTCAATGGCAGATAGCTTCGTCGGGACGAAGAAAGCGTTTGACGGGACTGCAGCCACTATTAATTTGACTGAATCCGAATAAAATGTTCCCGCTGACGATCCTCTCGAAACTATGGATGCGGGTTTCCATGACGAGGTTCAAGACCCACTGTGCATCCCCCTCAAGAAACGTAAAGAGAAGTCTCCCGCGAAGAAGGCGGGTAAAAGACAAAAGACTGGAATATCTTCTACCCAGTCCACTCATGATGAACCTCTTTCCCCTGCTGTCGGAAAGAAGAAAATGGAGGAAACAACCGCTGTTGAGAGGCCTGTAGCCAGGACCAGACTTCAGACACGACAAATGGAAGCTGGGCTCTCACATGGAACAACTACCTTTCTCAGAGGATCGACCCCGTCCACCTTTCAGAGGGAGAGCATGGGTGCCGATGAAGAAACAAGCAGAGGACAGCTCGTTCCTAAAGAAACACAACCCCAACTGCCTGCTCGTGTTAAGGTGACTATAACTTTTCCTCAACCATTGCTCAAGCACTCAGCTAGGAGGAAATTATTGGTTACCAGAACCAAGATAGGGAGGACTACCACCTCTCCTACACCTCTATCTGGGGATGTGCCCCTTTGGACATGTAATATTCTTGATCTTGTAGTCCTTTTGGAAATAATAGATGTTGATCCGGTAGCAATTTGTATTGATATACCTTCATCGCCAGATCTTCCATCAGTTAGTGCTCCAGCTCCAACTGCCACCATGGATACCCCTCCGATTGCTGTTTTAGAACTAGCAGTCGTAGGGTTCACCATTCCTTTGTCGACAACGACATTAATGAAGTTTGCTTCAATGGGATTAATATCGCCACCGGCCATTGATGATGTTTCAAAGGTCACAGTTTCCAAAGAAACACTTACTTCGAAAGACGTTATCCCAAATGTCCCATCTCCTTCAATAATTCAATCTCTTGCTGCTCCTATCCTGGATGACGTTCCATCCCAAGAGGATGAGGAGATGATAG
This sequence comes from Iris pallida, assembly GCA_029216955.1. Classification (NCBI taxonomy): domain Eukaryota; kingdom Viridiplantae; phylum Streptophyta; class Magnoliopsida; order Asparagales; family Iridaceae; genus Iris; species Iris pallida. Next base: position 10,613 of record JANAVB010009863.1, read on the forward strand.
AAGCATTGCGGGATTGCGACTTTGGAGATGAACCAATTGAGGTCATTGATGATGGGGAGGGGATCCGAACCCCTATTGAGAAAGTTTTTGAAATGGAAGGGGCAGAGGTGGCAGCCCCACGAGGCCGAGCTGAGTCAGGGGCTGGAAGCTGCCGTTTCATGTCAGGGAGCTTGGAAGTAGTAAGCAGCCAGGCGGCTGTATCTGACTTTATTTACCCTTATTTCTTTATTTGATGATGTGTGAATACTGATTTCTATTTTGAATTGCAGCGGGTCATGTGGGTGTAGAAGCATGAAAATAAAGCGCATCAATCACAGAAGTGCAGATGACAAACAGTCGCTGCATATTCTTCATAAAAGCGCAATTGTCCAAAAGCGCAGACAAGAACGAAGTCACATCAGACATACAAAGATGGTGCATAAAAAGAAGTTCTTTATTAAAATCATGTCTACAAAGATCTATTACAGATTCTTCATGATTACATATAAAGACAAACAAAAAAAAAAACCTAAAGTCTATAAATATGCAGTCTTCAAAAAGTGCGCAGTACCCCAATCGTGCAACAGTGTCAGAGCGAATCACTTCCTCGTCAGAGCAAGCCACTTCCTTGCCAGACGCGGAGGAACTACAACATGGCTAATGAAGCAGCTATTGGCCCGAGCAAGAACGCAGCTCCTACTCTCAACACTACTGTGGCTCTTGAGCAGGGAAGAGCATAAACTGTGGCACTTCAGGTTGGCAATAAATCCAAACCCGGTAGCTTGGACCTCGAAGACCTCCAAGATGTTGTTCAGGTTCGAACTCCTTATGTCAAACGCTCAAGTGTATCTGAAAACCCAGTAGTTGTTCTTTTACAAGGACACAACTTCTTTGAATGAAGAGATCCACACCCAACAGTCGACTTGTGTAAGGCCAATGGTCGCTTAAAGCTAAGTCGAGATCGAGCATGATGGTGGGAATGCTAAGAGACAATGGACGTGGCTCCTCAGAAAAAGGTTCCCATTATATAGGATAAATGTGGTCCAACCCCAAATGCCACGTGCCAATCAGTCAAAGACCCCTGAATTAGGATGAACATAGGACTCAGCACAATGAATCTCATTCAATAGTTATATTTGACTGAATCCTAGGCCATGAACTCCTTAAGTTCCCCAAAAGACGGTGGTAATTAAAGATATGTTGGCTCAGCAGATACAAAGGGGTGTCATTAATCACAAAGAGCTCTCAGAAAGTCCTTAGACGTTTCGTAAAAGAGCAGTAGCTTCACAAAGCTCTCAGAAGTCCTTCATTTCTTCATAAAAGTGCAGTGGCTTTCATAGAACACCACTATCCGTCTCCTCGTTGCCCAAAAGTGCAGTGACTCAGTTGTCTTCGAAAAAATAGTCTAGTCGTTGCCCAAAAGCATAGTGACTCTGTCATCTTCGAAACACAGTCTCCTCGTCGCCCAAAACTGTAGTGACTCCATCGTCATTGAAATACAGTCTTCTCGTCGCCCAAAAGCATAGTGACTCCGTCGTCTTCGAAACACAGTCTCCTCATCGCCCAAAAGTACAGTGACTCTGTCGTCTTCGAAATACAGTCTCCTCGTCGCCCAAAAGCACAGTGACTCCGTCATCTTTGAAACACAGTCTCCTTGTCACCCAAAAGCGCAGTGACATTGAAGCCTCACCAGAAGTACAGCTCGCATAGATGCGCAGTCCTATGAGTTGGCATTGTTCCTCGTAGCCAGTCTGGCGCCTATATCTTTTCAGATATTAACCAACCAATTTGTTTAAACCACCACTCCAAAGATAAGAACAGAGTTTAGTTCTATTAATAGAAGCAATATCCAATCAGTTTTATTTAAACCACCACTCCAAAGATAAGAACGGAATTAGTTTCTATTGATAAGGGCAATATCCAATCGGTTTGTTTAAACCGCTGCCACAATGATGGAGACAAAACCCGACTCTCTGGATAGGAGCCAAACCCGGTCGGCTTCATCTAAACAAAAAGTCTCGAGCAATAGATGCACGCCACACGTTGTTTATTCGGTTATGCTGATAACCACCCGAGAGCTTGATAGAAGAGAACCTCAACGTCCGCCACATGTCATCTCAACAACAGTCATCAACGTGCAAAGACAACAGATTCTCTCACATGTCAACGCGCAGCGCTCCCGCACGTCCAACAAATCTCAAGCACATCGTATATGTGCAAGGCCTATAAATAGAAGGAGTTCTCCTTCATTAAAAAGGACAGCAATTTCCTGATTGGAAACCCAGAGTTCTATTCAAGAGCTCCAGAAAGTCAGAGCAAGTTCAACTCGTCGTCAGATCGTCAACGGAGTAAAAGAGCTACTGTAGTGCTCGATCTCCACCGTCACACTTACCCAAAAATTCTTGTACTTAAATCTCCCGTTCAAGAGTTCTTTTGTACTTTTTACATGTTTGAATACAAAAGTTTGTTCAACTTTTTGTAATGGCAAACAAGATGGCGACTCTGCTGGGGACTTCCCTCTCCTCCAACGAGAAGGTGGTGACGCAATCAGAAGACAACTTGCTGGGAGAAGATCTCCTCTCTGAAGAGAGGTCGAGTCCTTTGAAGCGTTTCATAAAATCGAAGAAGACTGGCGTACCTTGGTGCCGAAGGCTGCTGGGACGAGTCGCACAACGGATGGGACTGTGCTCCAAAACCACCTGAATGGCGAAGCCTCGAAGAAGGCTTCAACTGCTGCTGCCGTGCCGCTTCGTTCAATCCCCATTTTTTGAAAAGCGCAGTGAGGAGTGCGGCTCCCTTGTGGCAGGCCTTACGAAACCACAACGCCGGAGGAAGCGCGTAGTCGCACACTCGCGCACGAAGATAGCTGTACAGGCGAGAATTTCTGTCTTTGACATAATTGTTTACCCATCGGGTTAAGGCTACGTTGGACACTTACTATAGGAAAAATACATTTTTACGGCGTGCGATGTTTGCCGTAAATCACTTTCGACGGCGTACATGCGCAAGCCATATTAGCCCACACCGTAAAAAATGGGTAGTTAGACGACTTAATTGGCGTGTCGTCTAAAGTCAACTTGTACATCATCTATTACTTTTCGCGACATTCATCGTATGCCGTAAAAAGGATTACGATGTGTTTATGCATGCCGCTATTAAAAATATTACGACATACTTTTGCACGTCATTAATTTTTTTTATGGCATTCTATTGCACGTCTTTGATGCAGAAAGCACGACAAGATACAACACGCCATAAATAATAGTCAGCTACAACATTTATTGTATGCCATGAAAAGTGTAAAATACCCAATAATAGGACATATTTTGCATGCCTTATATTCCCTTTAATTTTTTTAAAAAAATTCTACTTTTTTTGCAATCAAATTTACGTTTGATAATAAATCACAAAACATATAATTTGCATAACAATTAAGAAAGATAATAACATTCATTGAAACAATAATATATAATGATCCAAATCCAAAATCACATTAAAGTATACAAAATTATTGTTGCAAAGACTAACTTTCATTGAAACCATAATAATGTCAAATCATGTGAATACAAATCACCAACTAAAATATGACAAAATTGTGGCCATAGAATAAATCTATACGAAATATGTTGATTCCTTCATTCCATTCACGATCAAGCGCCAGCATAATTAGAGTCATCTTTCAATCGCCACTGCATCAAAAGTTCCCCAAGTCCACATGTATGCAGCAAAAAGTAGCTTCTCTTATATAACCTATTATATACAATAACAAATCAAGTCAATATAAAGTTTAAAATGAATGGAAAAACAAACTACTAACAAAAATAGAACACATATATAGCTATGTGGCAAAGACGAGAATTTCACCAACAGAAAAGAATAATGTAAAACCATAAAGGCTCCTAAAGGAAAATGCTCCAAAACAAAATGCCTCACCTAAAAGGTTGCATTGTATATATGTATCATGCATTTGTAGCTCTCTCTGACATTAATTCGCAGCAGAAGGAAGCAAAAAGAGAGAGAGAGAGGAACATAATATAATACTTCTGTACCTTTTCCTAGTAGAAGGATTTTTCAGAGAGCAAGTTAAGTAAGCAATATGGTGTTTCCAAAAGCTTCAAGCTAAACACTTCTGTACCTCTATGTACCTTCGAGAGGGAGAGGTACATAATATATACATCTGTATCTCCAGACCTTCTACTTTGGACATATACATTGCATCTCAAATTTAATAAATGGTATAGATCAAGTTAAGTAAGCAATATATGTGATGTTTGCAAAAGCTTCGAGCTAAAGACTTACGACAAAATTCACAGCATCAACCAATATAAGATTACAATAAAACTTTCATGTAACAAGATATCTTAAGATATTTCATATATGTCACACTAACCAAATCCATTAACAAAAGAACTTCCAAATGAAACTATTCAGCATATTCAATTTATGAAAATATATATAGATACAAGAAAGGAAGTAAGAGGGAGTACTGTTTTCTGTTACCAGACCCATGCTGCTCTCGTTTTCACATGTAATCATTTTCATGTTGCTTGACCCCTGCTTCTCCAATAGCTGATTTGGGTATTTATATATATGAACATAGGACACACATAATTTTCATGCTGCTTGATCCCCAAGGACAAAAAAAAAAAACTAAAATTTGGCAATCATGATGAGCAGTTTGTTACACCAGTAAACATATTTCTAAATGAATGAAAGAAGAGGCTCAGATTTTGCTCAAATTCGGATATCTGGGAGAACTAAAATGTGGCAATCATGATGAGTAGTTTGTTACATGATGAGTAGTTCATTACACCAGTAAACGTATTTATAAATGAATGAAAGAAGAGGCTCAGATTCGGATACCTGGAAGAACTAAAATATGGCAATCATGATGAGTAGTTTGTTACATGATGAATAGTTCATTACACCAGTAAACATATTTCTAAATGAATGAAAGAAGAGGCTCTAATTCGGTTCATTACACCAGTAAACATCATGATGAGTAGACCTATATCGATACCTAGGAGAAGAACAAAAACATTCATATTTTATTAAGACGAAACTAAATGAATGAAAGAAGAGGCTCAGATTCGGCTTTGATCCGTCACCACTCATAATGAATGGAAGAAGAGGCTCAGATACTGCTTTGACTCATCATCACAATGTTTAGATGGAACCCCCATTCTCTTTCTCCTCCTCCAATAAATGGCTGCAGCATAGCTGCCTCGCCATAGGAAGGAGGAATGGGTAGAGAAGAAACTTGTGCGTACGGTGGTGGTGGTAGCAGTAGGGTAGGGTGGGGGCGTTAGGGTTTACTCATCATCGTTGCCTCTTCCAATAATATATCCGAAGGGGGAGATGGAGAGGATCATTGGCCAGGAAAATAAGAGGGATGCCAACTCGCATTTCCAGTTTCTCAGTATCCAAAGCCTTTCATAGTAAAGCAATGAGTACCATCATGATCATCATCATAGCCTCAAAGCAATAGAGAGCAAGAAGAAGAGAAACGACATCAGCACTTCACATTTGACTCTATTAATCCATCACGACGATGAGAGACGGTCTTATTACCATCTTTCCTCTGTTCCACTCTCTTCCCCTTAGCTAAAAGAATGGTTCCAGTGTCTACCTCACCATTGGCAGAGGAAGAGAAGGCAGAGGAAGAAATCAGAGGAAGGTATGGCTACCCGGTCTAAAATAGCACAATGTTGAATTCAAACCATCATCTAAAACAACAAATGGTTATTAGGAATCACATTCTGGAGATGATAATCCACACGCTCTTCATCTTCTTCCTCCCATCGAATGGAAGCAAATGAGCTGCCTTGCCATTGGTAAAGGGGAGAATAATATACGGAGGAGAAGAAGTTCAGGTTTATTAGAACTGTGAAACCCAACTGGGCTATAGCCAGCCATTCCAGAATAAAGTAGAGAAACAACTCATTAAATACTTAAAATTATAGAGAATGTTAAATTATTTGTAGTATCGAAAGATACATATGGGATAATGCCGATACCGATACAATTTGACATATCCGGATGTGATATCCACCGATAGCGATACTAATCGATAACTGACATTTAGGTGTATTTTCCGATGTATTCGTCAAAATTTATCAGCCTTCCCTTCTTATAGATTATAAAAAGGGAAGGCTGATAAATTTTTGATACAGAAGCAATCTTTCAGGGTTCTCAGAAGGATCATTAGGTTTATACACAATGCAAGCGTTAGGCATGAAGGAATAGCCTGAACCCATTCAGTTCTCACAGTGATCAAGAGTCTTGAAAATCACTTGACAATTCTTCTCAGCTCGTTCTCATGGAATAATTACTCTTAGAAATGATGTATTAGCTAAATTATAAATACTTCGATACGATCAAATAAGTACCCAAGAACCATTAGAAGCTGGCCGTATACTACCTATTTACCACAGTTTGCAGTATCGTTCGATACCGATCCGATACGGTCGATATCAATACAATATGGAATGTCCCGATCCGATATCGATACTGATTGATATCAACATTTGGATCTATTTTCTAGTTAATTCGACAAAAAAAGTTGAACGAAAAAAGACCAATTAGCAAAAGCAAAAAAACCATAACGAGGACTCTTTTCCAGTTTTCTGTTACAGTTACCATCTAAATTTGACTGATGGTGGTAGCAGAGAATTGTATTTGACCTAGTGGTGTTCGGGGTTTTTGAACAGTTTGCTTTTGGTATTGGTTCTGGTATCAGACCCGATACAACAAACTATGAGACAGTAATCCTTGGGTTATGGTGTTTTATATTGTGTTAGAAATTTATGTGGAACCTATAGGTGATCTACTTGCAGTGAGGGCAATTAACACATCTAACCTTCTTGGAACTTAAATCTCTAAAGCACATAAATAGAATGTCGAAAACTTTAAACACTAATACTGGATTTTGGTGCCTTTAATTTTTGTGTGACCTGTCCATATGTTTTTTTTTTGGCAGTAACGAAGGACAATTAAAAGCTGACATGTAGCTGGACTTGTCCCTAACACAAGTCAATTCTTCTCTTAACATAAGTGTTACCACTAATCAAATTTGAGGTGTGACAACCGACAAATAGCAATTAGCAAGATTTGTGACAATCGACAAATATAGCAATTAGCAATAGCATGCATATAACCTGTAATATGGTCAAATAAAGAGTAGTCATATTATCTTACCTCATAAGTGTTACCACTAATCAAATTTGATATACATGATAGGCCACGCGGTCGTACTTGATAAAGGCTCATGTAGAAGAAAAAATTCGAGGGTCGGCCGATACAAAGTCACCTCATAATCAATTACTTCATGAACCCAAAGTTTATAGCACTCTTGTCCTATAGCCACATGTTGGACCAAATCTTTAGGATTTGTAGATCTAATCTCGCCAATTGCCATCTGAACCCGTCTCCTAATTCAATAATTTGCATTTTGTCCCAATGTTAGGAGAACTTAGAATTTCTGCATTTACTTTTTCCCGTCTTGTTTTGGCTATCTCACGGTTGGTAGAACTTTGAACCCCATAGTTTGAGTTATCCTTTCTCACCATGTTTGAGTTTTCAATTGGCTACATGAATGAAAACACACATTAACTATTGAACATGTTGGTTTGTAATAAAGAATAAAGATACTATCGAAGTATAAAACTTACAGTGCTATTATTCCCAATAACCTTTTCAGCGATGCTTTTAACAAAAATTTCCAATTCATTCAACTCACTTTCTAATCTATTAAATTTATCAAGATCATGTTGGCTCCAAATATACATCTATGTCATTTCCTGGTTGCTTGGTCCCGGGGATTAATAACGTCAACATCAAGTTTTTCTTTGACATGCATAAGGAAGGGGGCCGATTATAAGCAACCAAATGACAGGCCAACAGCTAAATTGGGTAATACGATCACCGAAAGGATTAAATCCATCTGATGCAAGGCCTAGCCTCAGATTACGTGGATATGATGCAAAATCAGGCCACTTACTGTCGATCATATTCCAGGCCATTGAATCAACAGGGTATCGCATCTTTCCATCCTAACTTTTGTGAGTATCATGCCATCTTAATTGTTTCGCCTTTTTATGTGATTTAAACATTCTCCTAAATCTTGGTATTATATGAAAGTACCTCAACACCTTTGCAGGAACTCTATTTGAATCTTTTTGGTGTGCATATCAACTTTCCACCGTGAAGCACAGCATTTTGGACATGTCTCCATATGTTCCTTTTCCTTTCTAAATTAACAACAATCATTAACACAAGCATGTATTTTCTCATAGCCTAGATCAATATCATTAAGTAGCTTCTTTACTGAATATAAAGAATTAGGAAGTTTGTTGTCTGGAGGTAGAAGTTTGCCAAGCATCTCTAGAAGTTCATTAAAATCGTTGTCCGTCAGACTATGTCTAGCTTTATACTTGTATAAGGCAACAACTGCAGTCATCTTTGTGTAAGTAGATCCACCATATAAAGGAAGTTCAGCATCCTCCACAAGATTTGCAAAATTTGCATCTCTTCTTTCATATGCTGGTTCCATATTATTATCATTGTCATCAAAATAATTATCTTCAAAATTTGCATCTCTAAACATTTTATATGGTTCTGGTATTTCTAAATCTTCATCTCTAGTTGCAGTAGAACTTTCTCCATGGAAGACCCATTTATCATATAAAGGATCCATCCCAAATATGACTAAATGTTCATAAACTGTATCAAAATGGTGAAATCGATGACTTAAACATCGACAACAAGGACATTGAATTTTTTTTGGATTTTTCTTACTAGCTTGAATTGTATCAGCAAACATGCGTGGTCCATTTTGATATGCTTGCGAATCTCTACAAATAAAGACAAACCCCCGGCGCACACATAATCTTATATTAACAAAAAGCAACAAGTATTCTTACATATTAAAGTTTCTGGTTTTAAGGAATAAATGGTAACCTTTTAAGGTGTACCCAATCTTTGTCCATTGTTAATGACCCACTTGTACGAATTATAACCTGTTAAAGACAACCATGAAGTACATAACAAAAATGAATTATCATTACTATGATACACAAGCAAAAGAAGAACAAAAATGAACACCTTAATAGAATTGCTTTTAGTGAACATCTTAATTAATCAAATCGTCATTAAATCACATGTAATAGAAAGAAAGAATCGCTGACTTTTAACACAATATTAAATAAATATTTGTATCTCAATCTTTGTAGAATACCAACAAAAAACATACTTTTACCATATTTTTAATTATACAACAAATATTCACAAACCGACAACAATAACTACAACAATGACATAGTATCTCAATCTTCGTAGAATACCAACAAAAAGTAGCACAGGGATAATAGTTAATCCAAATTTAATTTCAATGGAGGAGAACTTTAGTAGCACAAGAGAACTTTAGTTTCAATGTAATTCCGAAGTGTGGATTTCCAATGGAGGAGAACTTTAGTTTCAGAGCCTAGTACTCCTAGAGAAGCATTTGATGCATCAAGAGGCGCTGAAGACAATAGTAGCACAACAACAAGAACAAGTACAGAAGAAACTGAAGATGAGAAGGGGGTAAGATCCGTAGAAATGGATACTGTGACTAACTTTGTTGCTGCTGCTATATAATCAAAGGTTAGCTTCCGCCTCCTTTATGGCTTCTGCTAGTCAATAGTTGCAGTATTTTGTAAACTATCCATTCCTTTGAAGTCAAAATGCAAAGAGCAATGAAAGCAATAGCTGATGTTAGCCAAATCTACTTGCATAGATGAATTAATCATATGACATAATACATATAACTAATCTATAAATATACTGAACACTCGGTTAATGATAGACAGGGGCGGCCCTGATCTTTTTTGTGCCCGGGGCAAAAGTAAAAAAAAAAAGGCCCTTCATAAAAACTTTACTCGAAAAGTCAAAAAATTTGTAATAAAGAAACTAAAATAATGTAATGGTGCTAGGCTTTGATTAATTTTTCTTCCTCTACTTGCCACATGTAATGTAATGGTTTGCAGGCTTAAGAAAGATTGAGAACAGATGTGTAAAAAGTACAAGTGTATCTACCATAATCAAAATTGTAAGTCCTAGAAATAATTGACGCTAACAATACAACAGATATGTGGCAGATATTAGCAACACAATCATCCCAGACTCATTGTTTGTACAACTGATTGATACATTGGTGATATACACAATTAATTTGAGTAAATTGAGCAAGAGAAATATATTAAGAAGTCCCCCACTACTAGCAAATTTCAATATATCTCCACTACTAGCCTTTTGGAAAACATCTCTATGCAACTTATTGATGCTTAAGAGCTGAAGGTTTTACTACTTGAGAAGAGAAACACGAACCAACTTACTAAGTTAGAGCTCATAAAACAGATGTAAACTAATGAACGAGAGCTGGTGCAAATGACCTCCACTAGTGTGAGTTCTTACTGATCAAAACTTACAATATAAGTGTAAAGGCTCACCTTAACAATGAGTCAAAGCCCAGGTGCCACACAACCAAGATTGCATATTGCATAACACCCCATCTTTACATCGAATGAGAAAATTATAAATACTCGCCATTGAAGAAAATTTGGAACTATCGAAAAAGATACATCAAGTAATAAATAATATTGTACTTGAAATAGATTTGCGCTCAACATGCATGTGATTAAGTATTTGTACTTGAATTCTTAGGCTAGAAAAATGTCAACTTTTACTAAGTCGAGGATTTGACTCATATAATATTGTGATATTTTTGAATGACACATTATTTATTATTCGATACATGATTAAATTCGCATAACTTATGAATAACACGGTCACTAAGGTTAAATGAATAACTGAAATTGAGACAAGCAATGAGAGAATCATAATCCATCTAAAATTTGGGAGCACTTATTTCTAAGTATTCTTTTTTTTTTTTGACTTAAGTTATGTGTTATATATCAGTAGAAATCAAAAAGACATACATATCATTATTCAATATTTCATTTGTCAATAACTTGTATTCTTGATATTTTCGGTACGTATCTTAACTAAAAGTAATACCTCTTATTTTTCTATTTAGGCCTAAGCCTGTCTCAATTAGCCTAATATTTGCTTGAGAATATTTGCTTGAGCATGACCAAAGCTGACCAGAGTATATCTTGGGTTAGGACCAAACACTATAAAGGAATGCCTCTGAGATCATAATGAAAGATAGGGAAAAAAATAGATCCAGTAATAGTCTACCAGTTTCCATTATACAACCTTGGGGCTTCTCAAAAGATAGTAGGACCCAAAATCCTAATATTTGAGATACACAACACCCACATTACAGAAGTTGATGTTGGCATTCATCAAAGGTTAAGCCACTTTTCACTCATTTATCTTAATAAACATTTGATTCAAGTTTCAATCATGTTACTGCTTTCCCTGTTACTTTTAAACTATAAAACGACAACAGATCCTTGACACGTTCAACCATGGTTATGATTTGTCGACAAAGATTAACTTCATTTGTTATCTCAATGAACGTTTGATCCTTTCTTTCTTTCATTTTCTTTAAAATAAAATGGTTGCAATATATCTCCTGCTTTCATTAATGGTAGTTAACAAAACATGACCCAATTATAAGCTGGAGATTACTTTGACAACATGACTAAATTATCGAAATATTACGATTCAACCTCTAATATTTGGATCAAGCATACGAAAACTACAGTCGACGACTCAATTAAATCAAACTAAAACTAATATCAACGAAAATCAAATTAATCCAAAAACTTATATCTCAAATTAAAATTAAATTTCTTATGAAAAATTGGGGGAAAAATAAAATCATACCCGCTGTAACCGGAGTCGAGTAGCAGACGTTGTTTCTGAAATTGGTACATGCAAAACCCTAAAAATTAGATCACTCTAATTAAAAAGGGGACAAACCCTAAATATAAAAGGAGAAACTGTAGAAAATAAATAAAAAGGAAGAAAATATGAGAGATGTTTGTAGAGATAGTGAGGAGGAAGAGAAATCAGAGAGAGAAAGAAAGGGAACCATCTAATTTTATGGAGAAACCAAGAGAGAACCAAGAGAGAACCGAGAGAGAGAGAGAGAGAGATTACCTGTGCAGTACTTGTGGAGAACGAGAGCAGCGTGAGAGAGAGTAGCGGGAGAGAGAGCAGCGGAGTAGCGGAGTAGCAGAGCAGCGGAGAGAAAGAGCGCAACGGGGGGAGAGAGAGAGAGAGAGAGAGTGCAGCTTAATCTCTCGTTCCCCGGGAGGGTGGGTTTTAGCTTAGACATCTCGGGAAACGAAAAAGGAGAGGCGCATTGTCCCAAATTATTGGATGGAAGGAAATTTTAGGGCATATATTGTACGCCCTATTAATGGTATAGTTATATATAGCGTTCTTATGCACGTCGTAAATAGATCTATTTGACATATTCTTAATCTTTTTCGGCATTCACTAAAATGTATGCTGTGAATTAACTTTTTGTGACGTACATTTTTTGTACGCCCTAAAATTAAAGTCATAAAAAGTCACTTTTCTTGTTGTGTCTATCCATTACGCACCTTCTGGGGGTAACGTGAAGAGGCCCAAGGCAACATGCGCCCTATGCGAACAACGTGCTATGCTGATAACGGAATGCCCCAGTACCAAAATACTTAGGACTAAGTACGTAGATATGCCAGCTGCATACATACGAAGTATACTCTAATATATGGAAACCTCGTACGTATACATAAGCTGTAAAATGCAGTAAACCAAGAGTAATCTAATCTCATCCACAAATTGAAAGAATATAAGATGTCATAAATCAACTTTGAGTTATCATTGTACAAGATGTTGGACAGAGACAAATCCACTACCAACTGTTTATATGAACATAAATAAATACAAATGAGAGAAAATGTCAAGCAAAGCGAATGGCGATCTAAGAGCACGTCATCTATAAAGAATTTGAGAAGTTCACGGCCATGGCTCGAAAACCTGCGAATAACAATAGCACACACCTGGAGAGATAACCAGGTCCTTAGAGGGACGTAACAAGATACATAATATCATGCCATATAAACTGAATAAATATTGCTCAATAATAAGTCAATCGGATCAAAACATGGTCTAATACCTGCCTTTGAATTAGCGTACCATCCCCCCAATAGCACACACCTGGATAGAAGATGGCACACTAACCCACGATGAAGTATCTTTCCAAGTCACGAATCCAATACGGTATCCGGACCACAACAAGGTTGAGTTCCTTCTCATCGGAGTAGTGAGCCACACCTACAACCAAACAAGGACAAGATGTGGCAAAATACTTAGGACCAAGTACGTAGGCATGCCAGCTGCACATATACGAAGATACAACAATATATGGAATCCTCGTATCCTCGTATACTACATAAGCTTTAAAATGTAGTAAACCATGATAACTAAATCTCATCCACAGAAATAAAGAATAATAATATAATCACTTTGGATTTATTATTTTTACAAGTAGTTGAGCGGAGTCTGCTACCAACTAATTTAAATAAGAAAATATACAAGAAATTGATCGATAAAGATGGCAAGATGAACCAGGAACAATCATCTTCGAAGGAAATGGAAGACCACGATCTGGGCTAGAGCACCTGCGAAGCATCATGAAAAACATACACCTGGAGAGATAACCAGGTCCTCATAGGGACGTAACAAGATACAAGAAAACACCATGCCATATAAACTGTGATATATAATAGAGAGTAAAAGGGGATGCATGCACTAGGGTGCCTACCAGTTCTAAAGTGATATTGCAGTTAAGAACAAACCTTCGACGCATGGGTACTCTGGCTACAGGTATAGGAAACTCAGATATGGTCCCACTAGGATACCAGGGACCTCAAAGCATAACATTCATCGAATGTCAGAGGCCAGCAGGATCAGGAATAGGAAAGTGCATACATGGCCCATACGTTAAGGAACTATTCTCCCCACCCAATGCCTAGTAGGGTCGTATCCATGACTCCTAGGAACCTCTAGTAACTGTCAAGTCTACTAGCATGCAATTCTATTGGCAATTACTCCTAACCGTCGTACGCCTCATACGTATCGGTGGCCGGCCGACTACATGAGTACGCATCCTACATTTGACTCACAACACGTGATAAAATAGGTGTCAAGGCCGTGTGAGATATACCAATACCTCCTCATCAATGGGTGATCACTAGGCTAAATCTATGCAAGAGAAATAAACAAAAGTAATAAAAACGACCGATAGAGTCGCTTGTACCCAGTGTGACTTGGACGCACAGTGATATAATACTAACAACAGGTAAGTAATGCTGAATATAAATAACAAAAAATAAGAATAAGTAAATCACAGAGTAAGGTGGCAAGGTATCTTGCCTGGCAGTGCGGGAATAGCAACTCCAAGCAATCAGTCACGTCAGCAAGAAATCTCAAAATCCACGAGTGGCTCTGTCACTCCCGTTTTCCGTTATACATATTTTCGTATGCATATACGAGATTTCTGGCATTTATCAGGTGGACCGTAGTTAGACTTGTCTTGCTTAGTCTAGTCTTGGTTTAATCTTGACTTGGTTTATTTGATTGGTTTGGTTTATTTGACTTGGTTTGGCTTGGCTTGGTTTGGTTTGAGATGGAGAGGGTTGATATATAACCCAACTTCTTCTCTCTCTTCCCTCATTCACTTCTTCATTTACTTCCTCATCTTCTTCATTTACTCCTCCCACCTACCAAGTCCTAGGCAAGTATAACTTGCTTCATGATGGATCTCAAGTTTTATTGTTCCATTCTCTTCCTTACTTGATTTAAAGCCACTTTAGAACTTGACATTTTTCATTTTGGTGGATGGATTCATATAGATCTAAGTTTGTATCATTCTCAGTTTTCTCGGGTTTTGATCTATTAAACTTCATTATTGTCATGTTTTGATTGTTCCATGTTGTAGAGAAATCGATTTTACCCAAAATGGACCTTTGAAAAGTTAGATTTCGACTTATTTTGAGGAAGTCATGGCCAAAATAAGATTTGGATATTTTCTAGTTCATCTGTCCTGATTTTGGCAGGGACGATGAATAGTGCCGCATGAATAGTGCCGCAGCCGCAGGAATGAATAGTGCCGCAGCCGCATGGATGAATAGTGCCGCATGGTGATGCAGTCTGCCGCATAGTGCAGCCTGTCGCATAGTGCCGCATGGTGATGCGGCCTGTCGCATAGTACAGCCTGCCGCATAGTGCAGCCTGCCGCATAGTGCCACATGGTGATGCAGCCTGCCGCATAGTGCAGCCTGTCGTATAGTGCCGCATGGTGATGCAGCCTGCCGCATAGTGCATCCTGCCGCATAGTGCCGCAGGATGCCATATAGTGCCGTAGGAGGCTGTATAGTGCCGCAGAAGGCCGCATAGTGCCGCAGAATGCTGTATAGTGCCGCAGAATGCCGCATAGTGCCTATTTTGGTTGTTTTTGGCTGTTTTATGTCCTATTTTGCTGATTTATGGCCAGAATTTCTCCTAACTCCCAACATAAAAGTTGTAGATCTTTTCCTTGGCTTCAAGAATATATTACTAACTATTTATGCAAGTTATTTCTCATTTATGATAATGTAAGGATAGAACAGCGCACTCTTAACCAGTAACAAGTAACCTTGACATGATAACACATGATAGTGGCCCGTCGTGGCGCACTCTTGACAAGTAAACATGACATGTAATCTTGAATGTTGTTACGATGGCTATCTCGACATGCTAGATACTTTTATTTTGACACCATGGTTGAACCTTGTGTATATGTGAACAAGCTACATGTCTCGTCTTGCATCATGTCTAGGACACGAGTTCCTGATTACCACGGTCAGGTATTCATACCGAATCTGACTAGGATAATGACTAGATTGATCAAGTAGTTCATGAAGAGATTTCCCAGCTAGAGGCAGTCCCGTTATCTGGGCGCTCTAATTGGACTTGTAGCCTGCCATCGAGTAGGGCACATTTTCAGCACACTATCATGTGTTGCACCCCCAAGTCACCTAATCCAACTCTCTCAACTTGCAACTGGATAACATGGATTAAGTCTGCAGGGCTTGTGGCTGTTGGAACATCTTATTGCATCTTGCTAGTAACTAGGCTTGTGATAACCCTAGTTAGTTAAAGTATTAAGCCATACTCATTGTTTGGCCATGAATGATGAATGGAGTCCAGTCTAGTCTTACCTAAGCAAGGCATGTACATGTTTTTCTTTAGCACATTACTGTTATGCTTTACTTTATCGATAATTGGTTAGAGAGTAAGTTCTGTTCAGATGAAGGGTTCCGGTCCTTGTTTGGTTGACGGGTTGTAACTTGGCTACCGGAATAGTTCCTTAGTTGTCTTATCGTTTATCACCTTGTTTTCTCTAACTCATGTCTTTTATTATCAATTATGTCTTTATGTGCTAATATCTTGGTTTTAGTTCCTAAGTGAAGCCTCCCTTGTGGCACTGGCTCTTTCTGGGGTCTGACCCAGCTGGTTTTGTATGGCCAGATTTTGGAGTAGCTCCCAAGGATCTTCCAGCCTTCCAGCCAGATGGTGAACACAAGACGCAACCCTGGCAACGAGTGGGTTTTATTTTGCTCTCCCACTCTAATTGTAAAATTATTCTTTTGAGGCGTTTAGCCGCCGAGCAAGTGTTAGCTCGTGTTGAATTTACATTCCTGTCTGCCTAAGGGCTGTAACATGATTAACAAATCCTAGGGTTGATCATGTATGACTTAAACTCTTGCTAGTCTTCGCATTTTGTATGACTAGCTTCATGATCATCTGAATATGTAATGTTTGGGACGCCTTACTTTGTATGTTTGATGATCTACCATCTTGTTACATTTACTTGCTTGCTTGAGATTGAGACACTAGGCTTGTTCTTGACCCTAGGAGACTAATGGCTTATAGTAAACCCTCATGCATCTAGACAGCCGTGACCGTATTGCGAGGTGGGATTCACTTCAATGTACGTAGCTGCTATGTCTGTCCCCCGCTCTCCAGTATTCTGGTTCTGGGTGTGACACGGTTTAAGTGGTGGCCCATGCAGGTCTTGTAAATCAAGATGTGTGAGGGTTTCACTGATTAGATGTCTCAATCAGCACTCGTCCTTGATCTCTACTCGTGTCTTCTAATCTTTCTGAAATCTTGACCTGATCACATGCTTATATCCTCGATCTATCATGGTCCTTCTTTATTGTCCCCTATGTCATTGTTTTTTAGTGGCATTGTTCCTGGTCCTGCCGATCAGCCAGGCGGAGCACCTCCAGTGAACCAGCAGCAACCTGGAGACCAAGCCCAACACTCTGGAGCAGCCTCCCGAGTCATGCATTCCGGGGATCCAGAGCCCCCAGTTCAACTCGTCCAGCCTGTAGAGCCTGACAATGGAACCCTGGTAGGACTTATCCGGGAATTGCTTGCATCTCAAGATTGTCGGGGCGATGTCCTACACCAGACAGTACAAGATGCCATGGGCGGAGTTGGTTACCAAGGGAACAACGCGGCCAACAGCTTCAAGCGTCTGAACCATCCTTTCTTTGATGGTAGTGAAGATGCTATCGCTGCTGATGCATGGCTTCACGACATAGAAGTTATCCTGGATGCAGCTAGGATTCCTGAGGGAGAGAAGGTGGCCGTTGTGCGCCTGCAGTTATTGGACTTAGCCCGCAGCTGGTGGGCGATGCTAGCAGTTGGATTACCGACGCCTGTCTCATGGGCGGTATTCAGCAACAAGTTCCAGACCAAGTACTTCGACGCAGTAGCTCGGTATGATCTGCAGATGAGATTCACCAATCTTAAGCAGATGGGAAGGACGGCCGATGGATATGCGGCCGAGTTTTCTAGACTCAGTCGGTTTGCTCCTACCTTGGTGGCGATCGAGTTAGATAGAGCCCAGCGATTCCAGCAGAGACTCCACCTAGAGATCATTCTAGCAGTGGAGCAGTTTGAGCACCATACTTTTGATGCTGTCTTACGAGCAGCAAACAGGCACGAGTATACCTCGCAGAGGATCGTGGACCGAACCGGAAGAAGGAAGAGGTCCCATGGGCAGATGAGTCTGTCCTCAGCACCAGCCCCGGCAGCTAGGGTTTTGTCGATTGGAGTTCCCCGAAGGGCAAATTCAGTTTCATCGTTCCTATAGGGGTCATGTTCCAACAAGATGGTAGGCATCTCTTGTTCGAAGGTAACTAAAACATGTTGGTTCAAGGGATTCACCCTTCGCCTAACGCGGGTAACTAAAGATGAGGTTTAAAGAACTTTTTAAGAAAGAATAAGTCATGGGCGAAGAGGTGAGTGTCTAGAACAAGCGCAGAAACCTTGCTATCTCATTAGATAGTCATGCGTGATTAGGCAGGCATTACGGAATCTTTAAGTCATAAAGACTAGGGTGTGCGGGGTCGAAGCTTGGTGTTGTAGGAAGCATGTTCTTGTCTAAGTAGAATGCATATGTCATAGGTGTCATGTTCTTTGCATGGATCATGTGTTTACAATGTAGTTAGAGAATAGGTCGATATTTCCATGGTTAAATCCAAATAGAAAGAAATAGGCCTCTATGGTTTGTTTTATGGAGAAATACATCATACCTGTGGCATAATTAAAATAGAGCACAAGAAGGTATGTCTGTGTGGGACATGCATGTCATGTGTGTAGCTTGACCAGTCTAGTTCACGAGGGCGAAATTTGTTAGAAGGAAGTTTTTGTTGTGCTTCAATTATCAAAGTCGCGGGTGAGGGTATCAAATGATACGGATAGGAGTAGACTTTATGAACTATTGTTTCACTAGTTCAATTGGAGACAATCTATCCAAATCATTGCTAACTTCCAGAGAGGCTGGCCTATACATTACAAAAGTTTTGTTCTCGAAGTTGAAACTAGGATTTGATTCTATGATAGAACGGAATTGGAGAATTAGGGTTTCTGTCTTTTGTGTTATCTTAAACAATCAAGCAAGGAATATAAATGTAGTACAAAGATCACATCGTAACCTCGAACCAGCTGGTACAACGGTTACAAACGTCACTCTATCTAAAGAGAGAGTATGTTAAGTTTAAGGTACTATCTAACTTATAAAAATTTTGGTTAATCATAGAAAACATGGTATATAGACTCCTAAGAAGATCAAATTTCAAGGAGGTGTTGAGGATATGAGTTACTTCTGATCATAGTCATGGTCTCTATGGGAAGCCTAAGTATTACTCATTTAACATTGCCCATGTATAGACCACATTTTATCAAGACAGTAGGAAGGTCTTAGTCAAGCATAGATGGGGACTACATAATAGGTATAAGGATCTATTTCATCAAGTTTGGCTTTTATAGCCCAAATATGGCGATATGCAAGGATGGTTTTAACTGGGTCTTAATGGATTCCCTAATTGGACATCGATCTTTGATTGAATGAATCATAGATTTTTAATCTATATTGACTGGGCGGGATGCTATGAAATCGATCTCAGCCATTTCTAGTAGGTTAGGGTAATCTCATATAGGTTCCAAGTCAAGTGGTCAGACTAATTTTTAAGCCGGGTTGGTTAACCAGGTTCCTAAAGCCCGAGAATATGCCTTCTGTGACTTTTGTGTTTAACTAGCACAAGAAAACTCAATTGAGTAGCACACTATTGCCATGTGCGTAGGGGGCTTCGAGCAGATCACAACCATATATTGGGACAAAAGTTTTAAGTCGAGGTTGGATCCCTAACTACAGCCGAAAAGTATCTCGATGTTACGGTAAGGGTTATCATTAGCCGTTTTGATCTAAAAGTCGTATCATAAAGATATAGTACAAGGGGACATGTTTGAGTGGGACATGATATGCCTACTTGAAGGTGGACTCGTCTAGATCTTGTATGTATAATTTGTTGGAAGGAAACAGCTGGTCTCGTGCTCTGAATATTAAATCACGGTCAGGGACATTAAATGATCTAAATAGGAAGAGGGAGTTCATAATTCACTAATTTACCCTCCTAGTGAGAACCAATTTATTTTATTCAATCATAATCTTAGTGAAATCCCAAAATGTAGAAGGCTTAAAATCTATTCACTCGAGAGACTAGGGCATGGTTTTAGGAATAATGAGGTTGGGAATATTGAAGTAGCGACATCGTACCCTCACCTTTGATAATAATAAGACACGATGTGATAGATAATGTGATATGGTAAAAACGAATCAAGTTCAAGGATCGCACTCCAATTTCTAATAAATTGTGGCATACAACGATGCATGAGTCGATAAAATAGAATGATCCACTCGTTCATAATATGCGAGAGTCTCTCGATGGGGTAACAATTTCTAAAGCACATCATATGAAAGATCTCTAACTGCTAAGTCATGAATTTCTATTTGTGCTAAGTCGGCCAGACTATAGTCATAAGGTTTCTAATGGTGTTGCATTTAGTGCTCATGAATTGTTTGTTGATAACTAGTAAATCAACATGATGGAGTGTTAAGCTACAAATATTGGCTAAGCTGGTGAACGTGTTGTTCTAATGCTTATTCACCTCTTTAATAATAAAATTGTATAACTTGAATGATACATGTGGGATCCCAATCTCGGGATGGGTGTCTATCATAGTCATGGTAAATGCTTGTGTTTCTGTCTATTCCTCTTATGTCTAAACTGCGGGCTTTCGAGTAAAGGTTGTGTTAAGGCATAGGGATTGCTAGTTAAGGCAAGATTCAAGAAAAATATTTAGAGACTCACAATAATTTGTTTCTTGCGAGTAGTTAGTCTCCTAGGTTGGTGATTTGATCAAGGGTAAGATCCTGATCATTCTCAAATTCTAATAACTAGAAGATCATGATCTTAGTTTTAGGGTCGAGGGGAGAACGAGTAACTTAGGGCAAGGTTGCAGTCATATGGCTGGCCAATGGTAGCTACACTTGTGTATACGACTATCATGGCCATGGGGGATACTCTGTTTCTATCTACTAAATAAGAGCATTGGTTTTTCCAAATCAGTGAAAGACAAAAGCAATAAAGAGTTCAAGAAAGATGTCATCAAATACAATTACGTGATTCAAAGGCGAATGTATAATTCAAGAGGAATTGTCAATGCAGTCGCGGATGAGATCCTAGATACCCCGATATCTCAATCCACGTAGTGTAATCATACGAAGTGCGAACCAAGTGCACCACGATTGATCAGACCATAATACATTGATTCTAATTAGACAATATGCTAGTGGGCTTCCCCAGTTTACATATGTCCTGAACAAGCTCGATAAAGAATAGGCTTGCAAAACTAAGCTATAAATAGTGATATTATTTATGGTAGTGCAAAGTATAAGTACGGGAGATAATGAATAAAGCAGTTATAAATAGTTCAAGTTTTATAAGGATCTAAGTCTTGTCCAGTGTTCCTACTTATATAGTCGTTCTACTGTCTCTTGTATTATGCCGTGGTTGACCAATGGAGTATGGGCTACTAAAACTCTATATTCTAGGTTAACATATCTTCCTGCACTAGCATATATTCAGTTGCCACCTTGTTACACTTTATTACTAGGTTACAAGGATACAGATGGTGGGCTGTGAGGCATACTACCCAACTTATAAGTCAACTAATAGAGTAACTGAGAAATATAACATGTTTAGTTGTGTAAATTATCTTCCTAACCTCCCTATCAAGCATGAGGGAAAAGATAAGATTTATAGTGAAATGAATCAAGCAGAAGGAAGTCAAGGTAATCAGATGAGAGTTCGAATTGAATTCAAGGAAGGAGGTCAAATATGTGGATGAGATACCTAGATTCTAATCCTATATGCATGTTCACATCGGTACAGTAACGTAACCGAAGTGATAAACTCGACTTGCATGGGCCACCACAAAAATATGTAACGCCCCAGTCCCAAAATACTTAGGACCAAGTACGTAGGCATGCCAGCTGCACATATACGAAGATACTCCAATATATGGAATCCTCGTATACTACATAAGCTGTAAAATGCAGTAAACCATGATAACTAAATCTCATCCACAGAAATAAAGAATAATAACATAATCACTATGAATTTATCATTTGTGCAAGTAGTTGGGCAGAGACAAATCCACTACCAACTAATTTAAATGATAAAAATATACAAGAAATTGATCGATAAAGATGGCAAGATGAACTGGGAGCAATCATCTTGAAGGAAAGGGAAGACCACGATCTGGGCTAGAGCACCTGCGAAGCATAATGAAAAGCACACACCTGGAGAGATAACCAGGTCCTCAGAGGGATGTAACAAGATACAAGAAAACACCATGCCATATAAACTATGTTATATAATAGAGAGTAAAAGGAGATACATGCAATAGGGTGCCTACCAGTTCTACAGTGATAATGTAGTTAAGAACAAACCTTCGATGCATGGGCACTCTGGCTACAGGTACATGAAACTCAGGTATGGTCCCACTAGGATGTAATGACCCGCTCCGCCCTAGCGGAATGCCGATTCAAACGGCAAGTGCAACGACTCAAACGAGCCGTCGACCCGAAGAGTTGGCATCGACCTGACGAAGAATCGATGCAAGGCTTACATTGGCCCGCCGAAGATGAATCCAGACTTAGACTTTCAAAGGCGCGCTCGGAGTATCGCTCGGCCGATGCGAACATCGCTAAGGTGGGTGGCTCCGATGAACCCGTCTTTGCTTAGTCTAGACACTTAACAATGCGGACACTATCACGAGAATCGCTAGGCGATAACACCGTGCATGTTAATAAATGACTCAACGCACCTAGCTAAGGGATTAATCCCACCTTGCATGCTTGTATAGAATATGGAAAGGAACATGGAAAATATGAGAACTCTAGCACCGCGCTCCATGCTCGTGCTACGGCACAAGCTTACGTTCAAGTCCTTACGCGTTCAACAATGAAACAATGAATGGATTACAACAATAAAACGGGAAGACTATCAACATAGTCGTTCCAAGCAGAGTATAGCAACATTGAAAGATTATGGGACCGATGGGTCGCCAAGGCGACTCCCGCACGGGGAGTTGCATAATATGTGAATGAAAGAATGAATGGATAAGTGAATGAATGAGCCAACGAATGAAAGAATGAATACGTGAATGAATCAATGAACGAACAAACAAGTGAAAGAAAGAAAGAATGAATAAAAGATAAGAAGGAAAGGAATGGTTAGCGACAGGTATGACGGGCACGTGCAACGGGGCTAGCTACCCGTGCTGCACGGACGCCAACCTAGTCGATAACGCATTATGGCTAAGGGTTAGCCAACGGCTCGGAGACAGCCGTTAAGTTAAAATGACAAATAATACGAAATGGTCGTGGACAATCCCCTCGTATACGGGAGGTGGGAGATATAAGGGATTTCCGCGGCATGATCAAAGGGAGGATCGTGGCCGGCCTAGGCGGAAATCAAAGGGAGCTTACGGGCTGCCTGGGGGGGGGGGGGGCTTGGCTACCCGGGGGACGTAAGTGCAGGGTATTTTCAAGACACTATCAACGTGTATCAGCCGCACGCTCTGAATAGTTACGAAATACCAAGGGAAAAAGGGTCCAAAATGGCTTGTGATGCTAGCGACCGGTGCATATAGAGTTAAATGGGCTTTGCTGGTAGCGATCCACGTGCAAGTCCTTGCATTGAACAAAGTGGTCTAAGTTAACTAAATGAAGTGCCTTCTGAACAGGCTTGAAATATAACACACCAAAGGATAAAGAGTACTTCGTGAAATTGAGTTAGGAAACACGTCTACGAAGCTCTAGGCCTGAGGCAGGGACACGCCCTTGACATTGAATGCTTACGTAAATTACGATAAGTTATTACATATGAATTATTGACTAACTTGGTTTACTTTGGACAGGGAAGGCCGGACGGTAAGTATGGGTAAGTCGTGCATGAAATTCCATGCGACACTTGTATTCGGCAACACGAGATAGGCTATGAAATGCGCCATGTAAATGATCCTAAGGCAAGATTAGAAAGACAATGAATGATAGACGGTGCACAAAAGTAAATAGAACGTGTTTGGTAATGATAGCATTGTGGGCGAGCTAGCCTCCCCACCAATGTATAACAATGTACTGATAACCCCACAGTCTGCTTGCAGGATGCAGGAGACGCCGGCGGGTGCGGAGCTTCCATCGAACGTGTTAAGGCGCGGAGCCAACTATGGGGCCTTGGAACGTTGTAAGAAGCTGAAGCACCCTATACAGGACATAATGTATCGGAACATCGCCATGAATCATTCCATCTTGTAAGCCACTTGGCACGCTCTTTTTATGTTTCAGAGAGAGAGAGCTTGAGCGATTTGTAATATCGGCCTAGCACCGCTTGTAAACTTCTTGAAAGTCAATAAAGAGTTTGAATTCGCTTCAACTTGTGTTTATTTACTTTCCGCTGCAAATGGGAACACTCTGTGCGACTCTGTGGCCTAGCTAAAATCGGCCTTCTGGACATAGTCTTGCACTGGCGCACCTAGGGCCATGCGGCATCACGCCTTAGCTAGGACAATCGCTCCTGCGGGAGCGGGGCGTGACACAGGATACCATGGACCTCAAAGCATAACATTCATCGAATGTCAGAGGCCAGCAGGATCAGGAATGGAAAAGTGCATATGTGGCCCATACGTTAATGAACTATCTCCCCACCCAATGCCTAGTAGGGTCATATCCATGACTCCTAGGAACCTCTACTAACTGCCAAGTCTACTAGCATACAATTATATTGGCAGTTACTTCTAATCGTCACACGTCTCATACGTATCGGTGGCCGGTCGACTACGCGAGTAATTGTTCTACATGTGACTCACAATACGTGATAAAATAGGTGTCAAGGCCGTTTGAGATATACCAATACCTCATCATCAATGGGTGGTTACTAGGCTAAGTCTATGCAAGAGAAATAAACAAAAGTAATAAAAACGACCGATAGAGTCGCTTGCACCCAAGTGTGACTTGGACGCATAGTGATATAATACTACCAACAGGTAAGCAGTGCTGAATATAAATAACTAAAAATAAGAATAAGTAAATCACATAGTAAGGTGGCATGGTATCTTGCCTGGCAGTGCGGGAATAGCAACTCCAAGCAATCAATCACATCAGCAAGAAATCTCAAAATCCATGAACGGCTCCGGATGCTGAAAGGAACATCAAAAACGTTCCCGATGGCGCATGTCCAAAAGTTAATTCTAGAACAGGGGCAAAATCATAATTCCGGGTTAAAATGATGTCCGTTGTTGGACCCATTTTGTACCGAAACACGTGCCAATGTCTGTGGTCTCTAAAGTCCTCAAACTACATGTCTGTGGGTCCGGTTTGAGGAGACGAACCCAATCGTATATCCAAAGTTGGATTCCGATGGGCCGTGCACAATTTCGTCCGTTGGAGAGGGTCGCAGGCCAGCTAAAATAGCGTTTCGGTCGATCTTCTCAGAATCAAACCAAACTTGGCACACAGGACTAGAAAAATAATTCGGTCCAGCTAGGGTAATTTTTATCTCGATTTGACGAACGTGCACAAAGTAATTGAAGAATTTGCAAAGAGGTCGATACGGTAAATTTTGACGGATACACATCAAATTCGTCGCACACACGCAATCAATTTGAATTCCGTCAAAGCCCACACGTCCGCGAAGTAGATATGCACCTTTCGCTAGTTCGCGATTACGTCGCCCGGATTGTCGGAACGGGCTCCATATCGGGGTTCTTTAATGTTTTAAAAACAGATTTTTTTTCCAACTTTAAACGAGTTTTAAATAGATTATAGGAATCTAGAAATAAAACTAAAAATAGGGTTTTGATCACGTATAGGTTGTCTATAAGTCTGTCCAGGTAGATTTCAAAAATTCGCAATATCCTGGTCATAAATCGACCGCAAATATGGGTGGTTTGGACAGTTTCTAACTTTCAGAAATCGAGTTTTTTCTCGATTTTGGAACTCGTTCTTTGTCCCGTACATCACGAATTAAAATAAACTAATTGAAGGAAATCGAACTCGGTTTGGTTGTCTACGCACCTACGAAAATAGTTCACGAAACGACGAACCGTAGAGGAGGTATCGTAGCCGCGAAGTGGGGGTTGTTGTCGCTATTGCTCCTCCAGTTGCTGTCCGCGCGCGCGTGGCCTGGACGGCCTTCGTTGAAGAACCGGCACGCGCGACGGCACCGGGGTGTTGGTTTATCGCACGGGATCGAAGGCCGAGCACGGGTTAGGGTTTTGATGCGATTCTCTCATCTCTCTCTCTCTCTCTCTCTCTCGTTCTTATATGGAGATGTTCGGTTAAACCGAGCATGGGGAGGGTCGCACGTTGGCCCATCCAACTGGGATGGGATGTCGATTTCTATTGTTCCCGCAAGGGAACAGTAGCAACTGAATGTTATATATATATATATATATATATATATATATATATACATTTTTATATGCGAACTAATAACTCTTAGTAAAATAAAATTCACCAAATATATCTAAAATGTTTAAATAAATTTTTGTACAATATGAATATTTATAATTTGGAATTTTTCTGTTGATGCCAACCTTAGCAAGAAAATTAATTAAATACCAGCATTTTTAATTTAAAGAAATAATATAAAATTAAAAATAACATTCCTTTAAAACTAAATTTTTAAAAAAATGTAGTAAAATTACATTAAGTAAACTAATTAAATATTTCTAAAATTTAGGGATTTTACAGAGGTGGTCACGAAAACTACAACATTCTCCGGCGAGGGAGACAAGAGGAGGAAGAAGTAAACTGAACAAAAACTGAACAAAAAAAATACAAAAATAGAAGAGGTCTAAATAGACCCCTCACTGGCCTCGCGAAGGACCTCCGCAAATTCCTCCAGGGTGTGCAAACCCGCACGATGGAAGAGGCGGCGTAGGCCTTCCCTCTTCTCCAGAGTCTGTCGTTCCTCCGGAGTGATAGGCAGTATGTCGAAGTTGGGCGTCGGGTCGAGAGGTCGAGTAATGACCTCAAGGGACAACCGAAAGAAGGAGAGGAAATCGACAGCCTCGGGGAGCCAGTCCGTTTTTGGCTGCCTTGTAACGCCTCAGTCCCAAAATACGTAGGACTAGGATACGTATACATTCCAGCTACGCATCGAGAGGACTCCAGCCCAGCTCGAATACGTATAAGTTGTCTGGTTTTCTAAAGCAATCTATCCATTCAACTACAAATATCTCAATCCACTGAAGATAAACTCTTGTATAAACCAAGTAAACTAATGCTGGTCAGACATTAGCAAACCGGTTACTACAAGTAACAAGAAAAGATAATATACAATAAAGTGGACCAGACTCTAATGCAATTATCTTGAACAAGCTTCTAATGAAAGATAAAGCTTGCAAAACTGGGCTATACAACAGCAATGTCAAAGTAATCTAATATAGGACAAAATCTGATCACGGAAGAGAACGATAAAACATCAACAAAATATACCTGCAGTCTTGGTGTAGCAATCATCCTCCATCAGTGTACCATACCTTCATCTAATACCTGGAGAGATCACTAGGTCCTCAGAGGACTAGCAAGACACATAATATACATGCCAGCTATAACAGTAATAAAAGACGTGGATAGATGAAAAGTGATATAAGAAAAGAAGGATTAAAGGGAGCAGTGCTAGAACTAAAACATAAAAGAAATGGCATGCCTGGAGAATCGTGCTAATAAACATGATTACAAGTAAATCGAGGTAAACCGCAGCCCGGTGGTTGCTAATGGCCCTATAGATTGCAGCCCGGTGGTTGCTAACAACCTACAGTTAGTCTCAATCGCAGCCCGGTGGTTGCTAACGATTGAGAGTGGTCAGGTATAGTCACGTCTATAACAAGGTCCTCGCCTAAAACTATGAGACAGTCAAGTCAAACATGTCAAGTACAAGTCATGTCTAGGTCACACAGGTCTGGGATACATGACATAGACAAAGAAATTCTAACTCTAGACATAAACAAGATAAGAAAAATAAGACAAGTAATATAGAGAAAGAATAAAATTTACGTGCAAGCAAAACTAGAAAGTAACCAGAACATGGAACATGAGAAGTATGGAACTAAGAAAGATATGAAAAACAATAATATGAAAAAACTTGTAAATACTATAAAGCTTGGCAAGGTGTACTTTACTGGGTCATGAGCACTGGGGTGACAGAGATCAGACATGAAAGTAGGTGGAACAACGGCTGCCGAGGAACTAAGGTCCAAACAAACGTCCGGATGCTGAAAATAGTCTATTATCTAATTATAATTAATATTGTACCTATTAGATTTATTTAGTTAGGATATAGTATAGATCTTCGTATCAGCTTTTCGAAAAACTAAACGGATCGCATTTTCGTGCCCGGAATCTCTAGAAATCGCGAAAGTATCGAAACATGTTTGTTTTTGGAAATCTAATACTCAAATAGTTTTACAGAAATATACATAATAAATTTTGTCTAATAAAATATGTTTTTGAAAATCTTACCTCAATACGCTTCCAACAAAAAAAATTGGGATGCGTTTCGAGTCCCGAGCTAGGAGATATGGCCCTTCTAAGTTGCTTTGTCGGGTAAAAAATATGGCTTACTTTTCTAGCGAATTTGGAGAATATTTTTGGACGAAAAAGAGAAGGTGTGCAAGATTTTTAATATAAGAATTATGAGATCCTCATATATATATATATATATATATATATATATATATATATATATATATATATATATATATATATATATATATATATATAAAATTAAGATAGATATGTATTATTTAATTTAAGTATGATTAGATTGGACATGTTAGAATAAGATAATCTGGATAGTAGTAGGATTACCAATAAGGCTAAATTTGGAATATAATTTGTTTAAATATTATAATCAATGGTCATTATTGAAGGAGGCTTAATTTAGAATCTATGTGCTGCTATTAGATAAGAAGCATATAAGTTTTAAATATTAAATTTAGATTTAATTAAAATACAAAGAAGATTTGCATGGAGGGTTTCCTAATATGGAACTAGTTAGATTTCTAAATATAAATACAATCTAAATCTGAATAAATATTAAATATATATGGCTATTAATATATAGTAATGCCCAGCATGCCTACATAGGTTTGGGTTGGACTTTGGGTCAAATATAAATTAATGCCAACTAGGATTACACGTAGACACTTTCTATAAATAAAAACTTTCCAAAATTGAAAACATATTAATATTAATAAAATATATATACAAAATATATATCAACATGAAGGTATTTGAGAGTACTACATGTCTATTTAGATTTGGATTTGGTTCGGGTCAAGTCGGGGCTAAAATTGGTACAACCGGGTCTCCTAGAAAGTCAATAATTTAATAATTAAATAAATAAATCATCGGTGGGGGTTAAGTCACAATTTTACATGGTTTTCCTATTTGGGACACATCTATGGCCGGGCCTTCCCTAGCATGGCTAATATACTAGTCAAAGCACACAACTACACTAACCGTACCAAAATTCCTAGTCGCTATGCATCTTAGAATTTAACCATGACTAAGGCCATATCTATATAAAATATTAGGCTATTATAAATATAATCATATATATACAAAATTGTATATAAATCTATTTTGATGTATAACATCCCAAAATAAATATCAAAATAATTATACTAAGCCATGGCAACCTATCATGGCTCTATAAGTGGGGTTGGCTAGGTTAGGGTCCAAATATATTTTCTAGTCAAGTCGAACTCGAAAAGTCAACTAATGAGTATCTTGTGCCATTCGCAATTAAATAGCACATAGAAACTCAATTAAGGGGCACACCCTTAGCATGTGCATCGTAGGCTCAAAATGGGTCAAAATTATATATTGGGTCAAATGGTTTTGATCTATATCGAGTTCCGAACTCACATGGGAAGTTAGGTCTGGAATTATAGTAAATAATCTAATTGCCTAAATTGACCCAAAGTTGTACGAAGTCAAAAGAATGCTAGGGGACAAGTTTGGATGGGACATAATATATCAAGTTGAAGGGCATCCTGTCTACTACAAAACTCATGAAGGACGTTTCAAGAGATGGGCATGTCTTGAGCTCCAAGAATTAAAGACACGAAAAAGTACATAAATAATCATATTTAAATATACAATATAACATAATAATTAGAAATACTATAAAATAATAAAAAAATTCCAAAAATCAGGGTCCTTACATGCCTCTTCCGTGCTTCAGTGGCCGCATAACTCTCTGGCCAAGGTTCCCAACCTAGAGATTTTTTTGGAGCCATGTTTAATGTACAACCTACCATATGAATGGGGATACAAGTAGTTATATATACACGTTTTCCTAACCGACTCTTCATATTCCTAATTGGAAAACATGGGGTATTCAATTTGACTTAAATAAATATCGAGTACTACCATTTTTTATCAAATGTAAGTCTCAGCTTAGTTGGTTGTGCTGTTTGGCTTTTACATGGAAGGCCTAGGTTCGAGTTTGTTGTGTGGGTTCTGTAGAATTTTTCTATTGTTATCATTTTTGGGGTGTTGTTATATGCTTTTAACAAAGTATGGTACATTTAGGACGGGGAATGGCCATTCTCCGTGCTTTTAACATGGAGAATGGCCATTTCCCGTGCTTTTAACAAAGTATGGTACATTTAGGATGGGAAATGTTCAAGTATCTCATTCATTGGCCATTCTCCGTGATTTTACCACGGAGAATGGACATTCTCCGTGCTTTTAACAAAGTATGGTACATTTAGGATGGGTAATGTTCAAGTATCTCATTCATTTGTCATCAAATGTAAGTCCCAGTTTAGTTGTTTGTATTGTTTGGCTTTTACATGGAAGGCCTAGGTTCGAGTCTGGTGTGTGGGTTCTCTAGAATTTTTCTACTGTTATCATTTTTGGGGTGCTATTATATGCTTTTATCAAAGTATGGTATATTTAGGACGGAGAATGGCTATTCTTCGTGCTTTTAACACGGAGAATGGCCATTCTCCGTGCTTTTAACAAAGTATGGTACATTTAGGACGAGGAATGTTCAAATATATACAAAATATTAATCCTAATTTATTATTTTGAGTCTGATCTATGTAAAGATTTAATGTAATGCAAATCAAATTAACAACCTAATATTATAAAAATTAAGAATTCTAATTATAATCAAATTTAATTTGTTCTAAACACAAAGAAATTTGAGTATGATTAATCTAAACTAATTTTGAGTCATTTTCTTTTGCAGCCTAAGAACCTTGTTAAAAATGTGGAAACACATTTTTCAATCTTTGCCAACACATTTAGCTCGCATCATAAACATTTTATGACGCTGTTAAAAAATATTAGATTCAATCATAATCCTATATAGTCTTATAATTTAGCACACAGATAGCCTTGCAATTAATAAGAATAATTTAATATTAACCCTAACAAATACTGTACCAATTAGGGATTATGTTACAAGTGGGTGGACAAGCCACTCATCTACATCTAAAATCTAACCCTAATTTAGTGCAATTAATAAGAATCATTTAATATTACAAGTGGGTGGACAAGCCATAGACACTCATCTACATCTAAAATCTAACCCTAATTCATCTAAGGGCAGCCACTATAGGTAGGTTAGCCTCCATTCCTTTCATTTTATTCCATCTTGCCTATTTTCCTTCACAAAGTGTTCTTCCCCAAATTAGAGAGCTTCCCTCTTTGATTTGATCTCCAAATCCTTACATTCCTCCACCAAAACTTCCACCCAACCTTCTCATACTACCAAGGGAGGGTGCTAGCAAAATTTGGAGCAAAGTGCAAGGAAAAGTGTCCTTTTTGGAAGATCTTCGTGTCAGAGCCGTGTCCTTGGGAGTATCATTGGGATTCCACTCCCAATAGGTAAAACCAATCCTCTAAATTGATTTTCTATGCATATTAGTTAGTTTTGAACCCATAGGATCCACCCCCATACATGTACCCCATTTAGATTCAAATTTGAGGCCAATTGGAGCTCTCTTGAGGATTTTAGATATGTGTCTTGTGTCCTACTTGATAGATCCCAAACTAGGACACCCCATGTGTATGTATGTATGATAATAGTTTATATAGATATTTGAATTCAGTTTTAGAATGGTTAGAGAGTGGATTTATCTTAGTTAGGATGGTTAGAATTAGTTTCATTTGGATACCTATGTTGGTATCCAAGTATCTTGGCCTACATGTGTTTCTTTTGTCCAAGACAACTCAAATTCGTCATAATATTCATCCACGTTTTTATTAACCAAAGTAACTTAGAAATGTCATAACTTTTAGCTTAGAACTCCGATTTATCTCCTGTTTTTTATAAAAGAACCATATCGAAGTTAGCTTTCCAAATATATATTTTAATAAGCCAAAATCGTTCTAGAACTTTCTGTAAAATTATTTGAGTGTCAGCTGTTCGAAAGACAAACGCGTTTCGGTGTTTTTGCGATTTCGGGTGCTTCCGGACACGAAAATGCGATCCGTTTGAAGTTTCAGAAAGCTAACACGAAGGGCTACAACATACTTTAATTCTAGAATTTAGTGAATGCCTAATTGGTACAGTATTGGTTTTAAGTAGAAGAATGACTATACGATATAGGCATTTTGTGTAACCTATGAGCCTATGTAGTATGGATATTAAATGAATGTAGAGTTTGTAATACATAATATGTTAGATGAATGAAATGATATATATATATATGATATGTATCCTCTTTACATTAATGTATATAAATGGTTGAATGTAAGCATGTAGGAATGCAATCAATGTAATGTATGTAAGCAATGCATAAATGCATGAATAAAAGAATGATATACAATGTATGCATGAAGGTATATAATGAATGCTAGATATGAATGCACGGTATACATGTAATGATAGATATGAATGCATAATGTATACATAATGTAATGCAATATATAATGATAGCATGTATGGTAATGTAGAATATATGATGCAAGCATGTATATGTCCACTGTTTTCCCTTTTCCTTACATTTTTCCTTCCCTTCCCTTTCGATTTCAATTTTCCCCCTTTTTCCCTTTTCTATTTTTACATGTTGTATACAATGTATATAATGTATAGATGCATGTAAGTATGTAATATGCATGAATGACATGTATGTAATAAAAATAAGTATATGTATGCAACTTAATGACATGTGAATGGATATAATGCATGAACTGAAGTATGGATGTATATGGGATATGAATGAATGATATATATATATATATATATATATATATATATATATATATATATATATATATATATATATATATATATATATATATATATATATATATATTTTATATATATATATATATATATATATATATATATATATATATATATATATATATATATATATATATATATATATATGTGTGTGTGTGTGTGTGTGTGTGTGTGTGTGTGTGTGTGTGTGACATATATGAATATAATATATGCAAGTATATAATGTATTCAAATATGTATGTATGCATCTATGTATGTATGTATAGGTGCATGAATGAATGCAAGTATGCATATGTGATATGTATGTAGGCATGTATGCAATGTATGTATGTATATATGATATGTATGTATGCATGTATGCAATGTAAGTATGTATGTATGCATTTCTATAAACTGAGTTAACCGATAACCTTTTATACACATGCATTCATACACCCTTTGACACCATGTATCCCAAGTCACATACACCTACCTATCACTAAATCTGAGAGCATTAACACATACCCTTTCACACACATGCCAAACACACACACACACACACTCACTCACTTTTTTACCTCTCCTTCTCTCTCTATATATATATGTACGTGCCTATATATATAGCTTTCCTATATATCTCTATGTATATGAATAAGTGAATGTGAATAATATATATACATTATATGACTAAGTTTGTGTGCCTTGTTAGCTTATGGTTTAGTTTTGCGTTTGATTTAGCAAGTGACTTAGGCTATGAGTTTGTAGCTATCTTGGATACTTGATTTGCCTAGATTTAGTTTGTTTAGACCTAGAATTTACTAACCTAGACTAGTTTGACCATTGTTGACCAAACCCTAGCAGTTGACTAGAGTTGACCTCGTTTGACTTTATAGTTGACCAGAGTTGACCAATAGTTGACTTTGACCTAGATTGACTTAGACTCATGTAGATTGCATTACAATTTCAATTACCATATAAATTGAACTCTTTATAACCTGTGTTGCTATAACTAGGACTCTGTGACTCCAGTTGGCCATCTTTTCATATCAGCTGTTCAGGGTATCAGGCGAGTACATTCTCTGATCTTTTCATACTTGCTAGGACCTATATTCATGCTCTATATTACTTTACTTGATGCTGACACTTGTTATCACGGATTGGTACTATATGGATCTTTTTATGCGATGTTATCCCCTTAGCGGATACATCGGGTATTTCGTGTTCGTGTAATTATCATGGGCATCGTGTACTCCTTGTGTTCGTGTTATTCGTGTGCAAATCGTGTGAAATCGTGTACTCTCATGTGCCCACATGATCATCGTGTGCAACTATACTTCGTGTGTAATAACATAACTTGACTGGATCCTTGTGTATTGATTGGGGACGGGGGAGTAGAAGTGGTTATGTGATCAATCCAAATTGTGTGAACCTCTGTAGATTACTCGTGTGCAACATCGTGCCATTTACATAACCGTCTTGTGCTCTAAATCACTAGTCACTTACAGTTCTTACTTATCATGTATATATTTCCAGTTTACAAATATCTCTCTTATTTTCGTGTACATCTTCTTACAGTTCATGTATCTTACTCTTCTGCATGTTTTACATTCCTGTCATGATATGAACTGCGTGAGATGTACTGTGCTCGCTCCCATCCTGACTGGACTTGTTGAAAATATTACAGGTAACCTGGAGATTCACAGCTAGCCTAGAGGACCAGTCGAGCTTGGAGTAGATTACTAGTTTATGGTTTATTTTCTCTTTTAGAACTTGTTTTGTAATAAGTGGTGTCTTGAGATTATTGAGATGTTGTTATTTTGGGAGTTTATTTAAGTTGTTGTTGTTTTGAGTTTTATATAGTTGTTAGACTCCCGTGTTATCTTATCGTGCTTAGATTGTGATTGAGTATTATCGTATCTTATACTTGTCCTCCGTTCGGAGTTGAGATTTGACAAGTATATTATATAATTGCGTGAGTTGTTGATTAGATAGTAACCTAGAACAGCGTTCTACCGCCGACACGGCGGCGT
The DNA here is from genome assembly GCA_029216955.1 of Iris pallida. Lineage (NCBI taxonomy): Eukaryota > Viridiplantae > Streptophyta > Magnoliopsida > Asparagales > Iridaceae > Iris > Iris pallida. The sequence goes on from JANAVB010009863.1 coordinate 45,774, forward strand.
AGGCTGGACGTACCCACTTCTCGTGCCCTTACTCTAGGGTGCGGGTCGTGACAACTATTGAAATAAAAACTTGTTGATTTGATCAATTGAATTCGGGGGTTCTGCAGGTATGGGTCAAACAGGCCGTACCGAATATCATTCCGAATCAATGGGCTACCAGTCGAACCAAATATGGTTCGGTAACAGTAGTGTTAATATTAATACTAGTTTCAAAAATATTATAGATATTAATACTATTTTTAAGTTGTGAATTTAAATCTAATTTAATGTTAAATAAAAAATTAATTTAAAATTTAATATTAATATTAGTTTCAATAATATTATAAAATTTAAATTAACAGTAATGTCACTGTATTGGAAACTTAGCTGATGTCACGTTGCTCGGACTCGGTCAGTGTTCGTCTAAACTCGTACGCTAGAACAAGTCGAGCTCGATCCTTTCGCGTGCGTAATGTAAAAGAAGACACGTGATGATGGTAGTCATTAGTAAAATGAGCTATTGAAATAAAAACTTGTTGATTTGATCAATTGAATTCGGGAGGTTCTGCAGGTACGGGTCAAACTAGCTGCATCGAACTATATCATTCCGAACCGATGAGCTACCAGTCGAACAGAATATGGTCCGGTAATAGCAGTGTTAATATTAATACTAGTTTCAATAATATTGTAGATATTAATACTATTTTTAAGTTGTGAATCTAAATGTTAAATCAAAAATTAATTTAAATTTTAATATTAATTTTAGTTTCAATAATATTGTAAAATTTAAATTAACTGTAATGTCACTGTATTAGAAACTTAGCTAATGTCACGTTGCTCGGGATCAGTTAGCGTTCGTCTAAACTCGTACACTAGAACTATTCGAGCTCGATCCTTTCGTGTGCGTAATGTAAAAGAAGATACATAATGATGGTAGTTATTAGTAAAATGAGCTATAGAAATAAAAATTTGTTGATTTGATCAATTGAATTCGGGGGTTCTGCATGTATGGGTCAAACCGGCCGCATTGAACTATATCATTCTGATCCGATGGGCTATAGTCAAACAGAATATGGTCCAGTAACAGTAGTGTTAATATTAATACTAGTTTCAATAACATTGTAGATATTAATACTGTTTTTAAGTTGTGAATTTAAATCTAATTTAAATGTTAAATCAAAAATTAATTTAAATTTTAATATTAATATTAGTTTCATTAATAATGTAAATTTAAATTAACAATAATGTCACTGTATTAGAAACTTAGCTGATGTTACGTTGCTCGGGCTCGGTTAGTTTTCGTCTAACCTCGTACGCTAGAACTAGTCGAGCTTAATCTTTTCGCGTACGCAATGTAAAACAAGATACGCGATGATGGTAGTTATTAGTAAAAGGAGATATTGAAATAAAAACTTGTTGATTTGCACAATTGAATTCGGGAGTTCTGCAGGTATGGGTCAAACCGGACGCATCGAACTATATCATTCCGAACCGATGGGCTACCAGTCGAACAGAATATGGTCCGAGAAGACTAGTATTAATATTAATACGTGTTTCAATAATATTATAGATATTAATACTATTTTTAAGTTATGAATTTAAATATAATTTAAATGTTAAATCAAAAATTAATTTAAATTTTAATATTAATATTAGTTTCAATAATATTGTAAATTTAAATTAACAGTAATGTCACTGTATTAGAAACTTAGTTGATGTCACGTTGCTCGGGCTCGGTTAGTGTTCGTCTAAACTCGTACGTTAGAACTAGTCGAGCTCGATCTTTTCGCGTGCTTAATGTAAAAGAAGATACATGATGATGGTAGTTATTAGTAAAATGAGATATTGAAATAAAAATTTGTTGATTTGATCATTTAAATTCGGGGGTTCTGCAGGTATGGGTCAAACTGGCCGCATCGAACTTTATCTTTCCGAACGGTTGGGCTACCAGTCGAACAAAATAAGGTTCGGCAACAGTAGTATTAATATTAATACTAGTTTCAATAATATTGTAGATATTAATACTAGTTTAAGTTGTGAATTTAAATCTAATTTAAATGTTAAATCAAAAATTAATTTAAACTTTAATATTAGTATTAGTTTCAATAATATAGTAAATTTAAATTAACAGTAATGTCACTGTATAAGAAACTTAGCTGATGTCACGTTGCTCGGACTCGGTTAGTGTTCATCTAAACTCGTACGCTAAGACTAGTCGAACTGGATCCTTTCGCGTGCGTAATGTAAAAGAAGATACGTGATGACGGTAGTTATAGGTAAAATGAGTTATTGAAATAAAAACTTGTTGATTTGATCAATTGAATTCGGGGGGTTCTGCAGGTATCGGTCAAACCGGCCGCACAGAACTATATCAATCCGAACCGATGGGCTACCAGTCAAACAAAATAAGGTCCGGTAATAGTAGTGTTAATATCAATACTAGTTTCAATAATATTGTAGATATTAATACTATTTTAAGTTGTGAATTTAAATCTAATTTAAATGTTAAATCAAAAATTAATTCAACATTTAAAATTAATATTAGTTTCAATAATATTATAAAATTTAATTCAACAGTAATGTCACTGTATTGGAAACTTAGCTGATGTCACATTGCTAGGGCTCGGTTAGTGTTCGTCTAAACTCGTACGTTAGAACTAGTCGAGCTCAATCCTTTCGCGTGCGTAATGTAAAAGAAGACACGTGATGATGGTAGTCATTAGTAAAATGAGCTATTGAAATAAAAACTTGTTGATTTGATCAATTGAATTCGGAGGGTTCTGCAGGTACGGGTCAAACTGGCCGCATCGAACTATATCATTCCGAACCGATGGGCTACCAGTCGAACAGAATATAGTCCGGTAACAGTAGTGTTAATATTAATACTAGTTTCAATAATATTGTAGATATTAATACTATTTTTAAGTTGTGAATTTAAATGTTAAATCAAAAATTAATTTAAATTTTAATATTAATTTTAGTTTCAACAATATTGTAAAATTTAAATTAACAGTAATGTCACTGTATTAGAAATTAAGCTAATGTCACGTTGCTCGGGCTCAGTTAGTGTTTGTATAAACTCGTACGCTAGAACTAGTCGAGCTCGATCATTTCGCGTGCGTAATGTAAAAGAAGATACGTAATGATGATAGTTATTAGTAAAATGAGCTATTGAAATAAAAACTTGTTGATTTGATCAATTGAATTCGGGAGTTCTGCAGGTATGGGTCAAACCGACGGCAACGAACTATATCATTCTAAACCGATGGGCTACCAGTCGAAAAGAATATGGTCCGGTAACAATATTATTAATATTAATACTAGTTTCAATAATATTGTAGATATTAATACTATTTTTAAGTTGTGAATTTAAATCTAATTTAAATGTTCAATAAAAAATTAATTTAAATTTTAATATTAATATTAGTTTCAATAATATTGTAAATTTAAATTAACAGTAATGTCATTGTATTAGAAACTTAGCTGATGTCACGTTGTTCGGGCTCGGTTAGTGTCGTCTAACCTCGTACGCTAGAACTAGTCGAGCTCGATCTTTTCGCATGCGTAATGTAAAAGGTGATACGCGTTGATGGTAGTTATTAATAAAAGGAGATATTGAAATAAAAACTTATTGATTCAATCAATTGAATTCGGGGGTTCTGCAGGTATGGGTCAAATCGACAGCATCGAACTATATCATTCTGAACCGATGGGCTACCAGTCGAACATAATATGGTCCAGTAACAGTAGTATTAATATTAGTACTAGTTTCAATAATATTGTAGATATTAATACTATTTTTAAGTTGTGAATTTAAATCTAATTTAAATGTTAAATCCAAAATTAATTTAAATTTTAATATTTGTTTCAATAATATTGTAAATTTAAATTAACAGTAATATAACTGTATTAGAAACTTAGCTGATGTCACGTTGCTCGGGCTCGGTTAGTGTTCGTCTAAACTCGTACGCTAGAACTAGTCGAGCTCGATCTTTTCACATGCTTAATGTAAAAGAAGATACGCGATGATGGTAGTTATTAGTAAAAGGAGATATTGAAATAAAAATTTGTTGATTTGAACAATTAAATTTGGGGGGTTCTGCAAGCATGGGTCAAACCGGCCGTTTCGAACTATATCTTTCTGAACCGATGGGCTACCAGTCGAACAGAATATGGTCCGTAACAGTAGTGTTAATATTAATACTAGTTTCAATAATATTGTAGATATTAATACTATTTTTAAGTTGTGAATTTAAATCTAATTTAAATGTTAAATCAAAAATTAATTTAAATTTAAATATTAATATTAGTTTCAATAATATTGTAAATTTAAATTAACAGTAATGTCACTGTATTAGATCTTAGCTGATGTCACGTTGCTCGGGCTCTGTTAGTGTTCATCTAAACTCGTACGCTAAAACTAGCTCGATCCTTTCGCGTGCGTAATGTAAAAGAAGATACGTGCTGATCGTAGTTATTAGTAAAAGGAGCTATTGAAATAAAAGCTTGTTGATTTGATCAATTGAACTCGGGGGGTTCTGCAGGTATGGGTGCAACCTGCCACATCGAACTATATCATTCTGAGCCGATGGGCTACCAGTCGAACATAATATGGTCCTGTAACAGTAGTGTTAATATTAATACTAGTTTCAATAATATTGTAGATGTTAATACTATTTTTAAGTTATGAATTTAAATCTAATTTAAATGTTAAATCAAAAATTAATTTAAATTTTAATATTAATATTAGTTTCAAAAATATTGTAAAATTTAAATTAACAGTAATGTTACTGTATTAGAAACTTAGCTGATGTCACGTTGCTCGGACTCGGTTAGTGTTCGTCTAAACTCGTACGCTAGAACTAGTCGAGCTCGATCCTTTCGTGTGCGTAATGTAAAAGAAGATACGTGATGATGGTAGTTATTAGTAAATGGTGCTATTGAAATAAAAACTTGTTGATTTGGTCAATTGAATTCGGGGGATTTTGAATGTATGGGTCAAACTGGCCGCACCGAACTATATCATTTCGATCCGATGGGCTACCAGTCGAACATAATATGGTCTGGTAATAGTAGTGTTAATATTAATACTAGTTTCAATAATATTGTAGATATTAATACTATTTTTAAGTTATGAATTTAAATCTAATTTAAATGTTAAATCAAGCGTCCAATTTTTTCATTTTGGTTCTCCCGCTGGAATATTTTCCTAATTCTCTTTATCCCATCTCTCTCTCTCTTTATCAGGTTCTCTCTCGTAGATTGTGTTCACTAATATGATATCATTAGAAATAATTATACAGAAGTAAACGTAGCTTTAAATGCTGTTGCATGCTTTATCCTACACAATTCAATAAAACATGTATACAGAAGATGAAAATGTTGTCTTGTTGAAAGTTGTTTCTTTAAAATTATGCATGATTTTTGGATCACTCAAGCATTTTTTGAGTAATGCTATATGTACCTCCAAAATGTCTCTCTTCCATGTCCCTTCGCCACATGGCGCTGCCATATTGACCCAAGCAAATAGGGGGAAAGTTGGGGGAAGACATGAGCCAATAGAAGAGGGCCACGTAGCAGAGGTACATTAAGGAGGGAGTTTTCGGAGGTACATTAAGCATTTTCCTTTTTCTGTTTGTATTGTTTCTTGTTCTTCGTTTTTCTCTTGGTTTCGGACACATACTGTTTTCCTCCAATGGCGGCGTCACATGGAGAATTAGTTGATGAAGAAAGCTTCGCTTCAATAGCGGTGTCAGATGATTTGGATGATGAGCAAAGATTGAAATCTGTTAACTTAGGAGACGATAAAGAACAAGAGGAAGAAAATAATGGAGAAATGCATCATAACGATGACGATGACATCAACGCAAACAACGAAATGTTATTTCGCTTCACCCTTTCTAATGGATTTAAGAAATGCATTATATTTTTACATTGATTTCTCATATTTTGTTTAATTATGTTTTTAGGGACGATGGTGAATCTCCATTGGATTTCGATACAGCGATCATGAAAAAAATTACAGTCTGCCAACATTAACAAAGACCCAAGGGATCTCTTAGATGAAGATATTGTTGGCTTACAGTTAAACTCTATTGAAGAAGCAGAGACATTCTACCGAATATATTCAAAAACAGTTGGTTTCAGTGTTAGAAAGAACGAAGTAAAGAAAAATAAATCTGGGATGCTGATGGTCCGTAGTTGGTGTTGTTCGAATGCGGGATTCAGACAGAAGAAATACAATGAAGCTCCTAACAGGGTTCGTGAGCCAAGAAGTGATAGTAGAAATGGTTTTAAAGCAGTTTTTCATATTAGGTATACCATTTCTATAAATCTGTGGGTTGTCAAGAAATTTCGAGTACATCACAACCATAATCTGGTGAATGATTTTGAAACAGTTTTTTTGAGATCCCATCGTAAGATATCACCCACATAATTGGAACAAGCTAAGCTTATGAAGCAATCCGGGATGACGATTTCAGAGGTATGGAATTTATTTGTCCACCAGAATGGTGGCTGGAATAAGGTTGGATGGACGAAAAAACGATTTATACAATGCTTTAGCTAAAGATAGTAGAGCACTAGACGATGTTGATGCTACGACAATACTTACATTTCTTCAAGGTAAGGAGGGCATTGACCCAGATTTCTTCTACGTGTACAAGGTAGATTGAAGATTCCAGATTGACCCATCTCTTTTGGGCCGACGGTGCAAGTTGATTCGATTACGAATTATTTGGAGATTCACTAGCATTTGATTCTACATATAAAACAAATAGATGTCAAATATCGTTGGTGGTTCTAGTGGGTACAAATAATCATGCAATGACTTGTGTGTTTGGGTTTGCATTGATCCATAATGAGTCTGCTGAGACATATTCTTGGGTTTTACAAAAATTCCAAGAGTGTATGAATGATGAATTACCAGAGACAGTTCTCATGGATGGTTGCAGATCCATAAATAAAGTAATAGAGCATTTAATGCTCAACGTAATTCATCGAACGTGCTCGTGGCATATCCTAAACAATTCAACCAAACATGTACAGCAAGATGGTTTTGCAAAAGAATTGAGTATTCTGATTAAAAGGTACATCTCACACTTGGTACTTTACTTTGAAGTATGTTGTTGTTACAATATTAAAACTTTAGTTATTGTCCATGTTTTCTAAACAGGTACTATTCAGTCAAAGAATTTGAAAACCGTTGGCAGTAGATTCTAAAGGATTATAATGTAGAGAACAATGAGTGGACCACTGTATTGTACAGAACGAGGGAGCGATGGGTGGACACATTCCTACGTTAAAATTATTTTGGTGGTTCTACTGCAACAAATAGATGTGAATCAATGAACGCATTTTTGAAAAGATTTTTGAATGAGAAGCTGCCACTATGGAAGGTCCTTCAACATTGTCACCACGGTTTGGCGGCCTTATGTTACGGCCAGATGAGTAAGCATGTCACTGATAAACTCTCAATACCAGTTGTGGAACAAACTAGCATGGCCGTAATAGAAGATCAATTTGCATCAATTTACACTAAAAAGTATTTATAGAGGTAATGAAGGAAATCACACATTTTGATAAATATACTGTTCTCCACTATCACATCATAAGAGATGCAGAAGTTTGCACTATCCAAAAATATTTGTCGCCAAATAGTATCAATCGGAAGGTTACATTTTATCGTATCGACAACATCATAAACTGTGACTGCTTATGGATGGAGACCAAGGGGATTCCTTGTAGGCATATTTTTTCAGCAATGAAGAGATTGCAATTGGCCGATATTCCAAAGAACTTGATAAAAGCTCGTTGGCTTACAGATTGTTAAGAGAGTTATCTCTCCGGAACTGGTGTAGAAATGAGATTCATCCACCCAGACAGTATTGAGAGTAGAAGGTATGGTGGTATTAATGAACAAGTTAATCTGTTTACGTATTATTGTAAAAAATCAAGCAAAATTCAAGAGAAGGGAACATAGTTGATGTCGCCTGTGCTGATTGAGTTGCAAAAAATGGTGACCAATATTGGTGAAGAAGAAAAAATGGTAGCTGATGCAGTTCATAGATTGCATGAATCTTTTAAAGAGCCAAATCCGGTAGCAATAAAAGGAAGGCATTCTCAAGGGAAATCAAGCCAGACTAAAGTAAGTCAGACTATCCCCAAGCCTAGAATTTGTAGAGTTTATAAAAAATCGGGTCACGATTTTCGTAATTGTAAAGTACGGAAGCGAGGTAGTGACAAAGAGCCCATGGAATCAAATGAACCATCATTGATGTAATTATCATTATGTACTATTTTTTTCTTCTTTCATTTACCAATTATTTATTTTTTGCAATTCTCCGTCAATTTAACAAGGAGAACGACAATTCTCCGTCAATTTTAACACGAAGAATGACAATTCTCCGTCAATTTAACAAGAGGAATGACCATTCTACGTGATTTTAACAAAGTATTCAATTTGACTTAAATAAATACCGAGTACTACCATTTTTCATGTACTCCGTGATTTTAACAAAGTATTCTCCGTGATATTAAAACATAGAATGGCCATTGTTCGTGATTTTAACACGGAGAATGGCCATTCTTCTGCATTCTAACACGGAGAATGGCAATTTCCCGTCAATTTAACAAGGAGAATGGTGATTCTCGTTGATTTTAACATAGAGAATGGTGTTGATGGGCGCATTGACCAGTGCTCCATTGGGCACATCAGTACGAGGCGCATGGTGTTGACAAACGTATCTTCTACATGGCCCGTCTGTTGAGTTCTTCGAGGCATTGATGGCTTTCGGACTTGGCAGAATTCGAAGGGGCAGATTCATTGGCATTAATTCAAATTCATTGAATTGTATTCGAAGTGACTGCCACTTGGCGCATAAGTACGAGTTGCCCTTGCCTATAAATGGAAGTAGTGTAGAGAGAGTTTGTTCTCGTTTCACTTAGCTTTTCTTGTGGTGATGGACTCGACCGATCCCCCGCCTTGGCAAGACGATTTCCTGTGGGTTGTCGATCTTATCGTTCGAAGAAGCTTTGGTGGTGAACTCCTTAAGAAGACTGAGATGCATCGAGTGGACTGCCCATGTTCATGCACTGTATCGACTGTGTGCCATGATGTTGGTTACTGGGTTCAGGATCGCTACGGCCCAGTTTTTGTTATATTGGAAGAGCCACAGGCTGTCGAAGGTGCCTGTTGCATCCAAAGATCGGGGTCGGCGTGCCTCAGCTTTTATTAGGCTGGAAGAGCTCCAGGATTTGGGTTGATTGCCAACCACACTCTGTCGAAGCGCCCATACGTTGACAAGGAATTGATTCGCTCTGACGATGCACGGTGAGGCGCCTATGCTGAGATGCTGAAGTGATGCGCCTAGCTGAGACACCAGAGAGATACGCCTAGCTGAGGCACCAGAAAAATGTGCCTAGCTGTAGCTTTTAGGCTTTTTTCTTTGTAGTAGGATTTTTTGTAGTAGTTTTGGACATGTAATAGACATTCATATGTAAATAAAAGTCAAACTTTTGGGTCTCTATTCTTTGTTGATTCGTTGTGCCAAGTGTTCAGTTGTGTTTCCTCGGAGAATGGCCATTCTTCGTCACTTTAACACGAAGAATGGCCATTCTCCGTTACTTTGACATGGAGAAAGATCATTCTCCGTTAATTTTAACACGATAATGGAAATTCTCCGTCAATTTAACAAGGAGAATGGTAGTTCTCCGTGATATTGACACGAAGAATGACCATTCTCCTACATTTAACATGGGGAATGGCCATTCACCGTGATTTTAATACGGAGAATGGTCATTCTCCAGAATTTTAAGATGGGGAATGGCCATTCTATGTCATTTTTGAAATGGGGAATGGCCATTCTCCTGCATTTTAGGACGGGGAATGGTCATTCTCTGTGATTTTGATACGGAGAATGCCCATTCTCCGTGGTTTTAACAATGTAAATATAATTCAAAAATGATTTTATTATAAAAGACAGAGCAGACGTTACAAAAGACGCAAACACAGAAGAATAAAAGACAACCAGATGATATAGAAAGAAGTTCTTAGCCCAATGACATTGTTGTTTTACAATGTCATTGCTAGGTTGGTAGTGTTACATATTCGCTTGAAAGCAACTTCTTTGCCCATCCCAACCTCGTCATTGTAATCTTCTGGTGAATGTCATCGTCATGTTCTCTCGGTATTTCGAAGGGTGCAGTCATCAAGCACTTCATATAAAATGCCATGTACAAGAGGCAGTTGGGTGCTAGTTGTTGTGGGCATCATGGAGAACAATTCAGCCCTGTGGCGCTCTCATACTTCATCATCGTCGGGCATCTCTCCCTCATCATATCAACTTTTCTCCTGACGATAGGCTCTAAGGTCTTCTTCATTAATTCTGCATCCTCCTTGCCTTTTTCGTACGTGTTTTCTCTCAAGAAGTAGTGTGTCCACTCATAGGAGCTCAAGTTGAATGTGAACAGCGTATAGTGTTTGGAGGTTTCATTAAAGTGGAATGAATAGCCACTCTATGTCGTCCTCTAAACCCATGACGAAGTCTTCTACATCTGTTTTGAAAGTTTCAAGGGCGCCGACTGTTGCTTTCGGTTCAATGGCACAGAGAACGATGGACCGTTTCCAAAAAAAATAAAACACAATACCATGAATAAATTTTTTACGTCATTTTTCATCGATGTACACATGAATATGGATTTTTTTAGTTTTGATTCTCACTAATGTGTGGGGCATCATGAATGTAGACCACTTATGTTGCACGTCCTTTGAACTTGACTGGGCGTACCTTCTTGCGTAGCCTTGAATTTCTTTCAGCTTTCTTATTATTATGTTGAGTATGCCATCCTCCATGTCTTAATAGTTGAGTATGTCTTGCATGTCTTTTGCTGACAGGAGGACGGAAACTTCTTTTTCTCCTTTTTTCGGCATACTCGTATATACAATATCACTGCAAATAAATTTAGTTTAGATTAAATTAATAGAGATTCTCAGGACATAATTATGAAAAAAAGACTATAAAGGAAAAGAAAAAAGTGTCATTCGTCGTCCAACTGACACGGAGAATGATCATTCGCCGTCCAACTAACACGGAGAATGATCATTCTCCGGCCAACTGTCACGGAGAATGGCCATTCTCCATTATGAATTGGACAAAGATTGGTCGAGTTCAGAATACATACGTTGGACTCATCTTTCTCGGGAATACGATGTCCATTTAAAGCTTCTTCAGCTCTTCATCCGCATCCTTCAAAAGTACGATGTCATCGTATTCCATTAGTATATCACCCTTCCTCGCTAGTCCAGCCATTTTGGCGTCTTGTCCGAATTTCGAATCTGCCTGCTTATTTTTTCCTTCAACCCTGGGTTTGGGTTGAGGTTGTGGTTTCGGAGCAGCATTCATCATCCGCTTTTTATTAGCCTCTGTTACTGTGTTCTTCCCCAAGGGAGTAAAATCTTTATCGGCTAATGGCGCTGATGGTTTTCTGAACCTCTTTTCCCCCATCCTCCTCTTCTTTTGACTTCATTTGGAGCAGCAAGTTCAGCAGCTTGTTGTTCAGCAGCTGGTTGAGTCTCCTCAAGCTGCAAGCTGTAGCCATGGCTTCGAGATCAGTGATTATTGCATCCTTTTTAATGGCTTCATTCTTCAATGATCCAACTTGCTTTTGAAGCTTGCTTTTCTCATTAACGAGCCTTTTATTTGTTTCTCTGAGCTGCTCGGTTATTTGCACTGATATAAAAATAATAATAAAAGGTATGATGTCAATCAATATATACTTAAAAAAAGGAAAAAAAAAGATCATTCTCCGTGATCTTAATACGGGGAATGGCCATTCTCCGTGACTCGAACACGGAGAATGACTATTCTCCGTAATTTTAACACGGAGAATGGCCATTCTCCTGCATTTTAACACGGAGAATTACAAATCAGAGCTTTAAAAAAAAAGAAAAATTTACCTTGTGCCTGTAGCTCTTTAACCTTTTCGCTAAGCTTTTCATTTCAGCAATAATATCAAATTTCTCTCTTCACAAGGAGTCCAATTTCCGCACTGATACCTCCATCGAAGTGTTCCTTTCAATTTGTTGGGCTCCTTGTTCCTCTAGCTCTTTAAGCTTTTTATAGAGTTTCTCGTTCTCAGCAAGAATCTGAGATTTCTCTCTTCGCAACTCCTCCAATTCATGCGTCGAGCACTCAATCACAATGTTGACTGCACGTTGTTGTGCTTCTTGTGCCTCTAGATCTTTAAGCTTTTCATGGAGTTTTTCATTCTCAACAAAAATCTGAGATTTCTCTTTTCTCAACTCCTCCAATTCCTGAACCGACCCCTCCATCGCAGTGTTCATTTCAAGTTGTTGGGGTCTCTCTTGTTCAGCAATCTCATCCCCACCTGTTTGGTGGTGTCCCTCTCCCTCGTGTGCACCTTTTTCTTGTATATGTAGCTCCTCTTCTTGTTGTCCTCCCTCTTTCCCAACAGCTATAACCAAATTTTTGAATATCATTTTTTGTCTCAATTTACCGTGATGTTCGTTTTTGAGGAAGACTGAGATTGCGTACCCATCCTATGTTCTGCAAGCCAGTAGAGGAAATATATTGTGCAACCTTCAATCTTGGGGTATGCATTAGAGTAATACCCTCCAACAGTTTTACTTGTAGTCTTCTTGATGCTCTTCATGACATATGCCAAGAGTAACCTTGGCTAGCAGATACTTTTGATTACTTCTACACTGTCTACCAAGGCCAAGAATCTGTACAGTAAATTTGAACCGCCAGACCTTGTGAAGAATGCTGTTTGGCACAAGTGGAAGATTATTAGCTTGGCCAAATCATCTGGTTTAACTTGTTTATCTCCATCACGAAGACGTTGTAGCAATTCAAAGAACTTCTCTCTCACTTTCGTATTCATGACTTCTCCGTTTTAGCCTTGAATTAGGCAGCAATCTTTTGAAGTGATCTCTACACAGGCTCAACGATTCCGGCGGTGTGGCCTGTTATTGTTTTTCCATGATCAATCTTCTGTAATTAACATCATCCTCGTTTTCTTCCTTCAGTGGTAGACCGAAGATGGCTGCCATATCGTCGACACTTGGTGCTATTTTAACAGTGGTGCTCAATCCAAAGTATTCGACGCCATCTTTGTCCTCCAAGTAAGTTCCTATCAATTTCTCAAGACCTTCTGAAACCTTGGCCAATTCTTGAATGCCAAGTTTGTTTTTGTAGAATACCTCGACGAAATTCCAGAAACCGGTATTCTTTAAAGACTCAATAACTGGCTCGGGTAAACGGCCGCCATCTTTATTAACACCATCGATAAGAGTTAGCATTGTTTTGAAAGAAGAACGAAAAACTCTTGAATCTTTATTCCTGATAAATTTTTTGTCTACAAAAAAAATGAAACAAAAAATTAGGTTTCTGTCAACTGTTCTCCGTCATTTTAACACGGGGAATGGCCATTCTCCGTGATTTTACCCTGGAGAATGGTCATTCTCTTGCGTTTTGACACTGGGAATGGCCATTCCCCGTGCTTTTAACACGGAGAATGGCAATTCTCCAACAATTTAACACGGAGAATGGTCATTCTCATGTATTTTAACACTGGGAATGACCATTCTCCGTGTTTTCTACACGGAGAATGAAAATTCTCTATCAATTCTCCATGATTTTAACACGAGAAATGGTTATTCTCCATGATTTTATCACGGGGAATGGCCATTCTCCGTGATTTTAACACGGGGAATGGTCATCCTCTGTGATTTTAACAACGAAGAATGGTCATTCTCATGAGTTTTAACACTGGGAATGACCATTCTCTGTTATTTTAACACGGAGAATGGTAATCCTCCGTCAATTTAACACGAATAATTGATTAAAACAGGAAATGACTATTCTCCTGTATTTAAACACGGAGAATGACTATTCTCTGTCAATTTAACAAGAAGAATGATAATTTCCCGTGATTTTAACACGGAGAATGGTCATTCTCATGTATTTTAACACTGGGAATGACTATTCTCCGTGGTTTTTACAGAATCATGAACATAACTTAAAGTTATACCTTCTTTTTGCCCTTTTTTGCTTAGCAGCCTTTGGCTTATGTGTAACTCTTTTAATTCTCCCTGATTCTTCGTTATTCCCTTTTGGATTTTGTTCAACTATCTTCATTTTCTCCACAACAGCTATATTTTCTCTAACTAGGGTTCCAGTTGATTGTGATGTTGCTGCCGATGATGATGCTGCTGACATGGTATGAAGATTACGAATGGAGAGTACGGTTTGAAGATTTTGGAGGAAAAAACCTAGATTCGAAAGTGAGTGGCGTATGGAAGAAGAGGAAGTATCGAAACATTTTTTTTTTGAAGAGTAGATTTCGCGGGTGTTTTCAATAAATTAGAAGGGCAAAAAGGTCATTCCGAACCCGCTTTATATATTTTTTCTAATTCTAGGCACGTGATAAAATATTATTTTGCGGTGGGTTTTTCATAAAACTTTTACAATTTTTGGGCATGGCAGCACGATTATGAAACAAATGAACATTTGGTATCATTTTCATCCATATTTTAAGAACATTATAACTCCACAAAACTTTATTCCTAACCATTGTTACAAAACAAATGAACAGAATTCATTAGATAAAAGAAAAAAAATTCATTGTCTTCCATCTTCACCCATCAGAGTGGACTCCTTTCGACCTTTGTGGCTTAATTATATTGTTACACAATTTGGATTCTCCTTCATTGTGCTCTGAAGATGCAATCCATACAGCAACTTTGTACCTTTCCTTTTTCGAATCAAACTGCATATAACAAATATAACATCAAAAATATTGCTCTAAAAAGTGTAAGTATTTGACGACATATTTTCAGACTTACATTGAGATAACGTGAGTCCAACTATATTTGTCTTTCATGAATAAAATTACAAAAATAGCACAATCAAATGTATTGTGTTGGCGGGGAACATTAGGACGACAAATTATGGAGAAAGTAGAAAAGTTGAACCTAGCATCTTTCAACTTCAAAATCTCTT
The DNA here is from genome assembly GCA_029216955.1 of Iris pallida. Classification (NCBI taxonomy): domain Eukaryota; kingdom Viridiplantae; phylum Streptophyta; class Magnoliopsida; order Asparagales; family Iridaceae; genus Iris; species Iris pallida. The sequence continues at coordinate 60,776 of JANAVB010009863.1, forward strand.
CCTCGAGAAAGAGATCCAAATTTGAAAGCTATAATTACCAGAATACAATATGTATTAGTATACTGCGAATCTAGTACACAATTCATAAAAATTTATGAATATGAACTTACTATTTCTTTTATGACTGCTTTGTTATAAATCGCCTCATATGTAGATGCAAGGGTGTCCCAAACTTCAACAGTATTTGTTTAACCATAAGTCTTGCAAGAGTATAGTGGTCAAACAAAACAATGGTATGTATATCTGAATCATGATTAATTAGGTAAAACAAATTAATCAAATTTCAGATAAATTGGGATTAAAATTTAAATAGAAATAGATTAATACCTCGTTACAAATGCTTAAAGATCCCATATAATTCTGAAAATATTTGTTCTTCTTCCATATTTCATGAAGTGGTTTGTTAGATGGAGGTAACGTTGCTCACTACATACACATAGATTAATACATTACGAACGACAAACAAACGAGAAAATTGTTAATGCATAATCATTAAAGAATAAAATGCTCACTCACCGTTAACTTTATTGGTAAATACCATACATTAGCTTTATTGACAGTTCTTTTCCGTTCCTCCGCGGTGAGAAGAGCACAGACAAGGGTTACAATTTAAGTATCTTATTTAAAAAATTAGCGATGACATCGAAGTAAACATAGATGGCATCTAAGAAAAAATATACTATCTACATACCCCATCTTTAATTCTCCTTCCTGGAGCAAAGGACTTCAGCTCAGCCCGACTCACATAAATCTTTTTGCAAGATGATATTGTTTCGCTAAGAAAAGAAACGAATAGATTAGGAAAAAAAACTGTTGAAATGAAATGAAAACTCATATTACTTTCTCGTCAGGTTTACCATCCACAAAAATATAATTATAAAAACTCAAAGAACTACTAGTACACTGGCTAGGATTTGAGGTTGAACTTCTTGTTAAACTATTCAAAGCTGTGACCGGTACTAAATTTCCTCGCATTCCTTTCGAAGAACTGCTAAAGTCAGTTTCTTCTAGAGGGATTATATCGAGAATTTGCTGGATTGATTTATCAGCTTTCTTCAGCCCCTTGTCCTCGTCAGAAGATTCAACGTTAACCTCCTCCATAATATTCCAGATGAAGATGCCTTCTTTAAAGCGGAAGATTCTTCCATCTTTTCCAAATGTCGAGATGTATTGATTTGTTCAAGTTCGATTGAACCAAGCTTAGAATTGATCGAAACATGATGATCTGAAATCTTCGACAGTTGTTCTTCAAACCTGCGCATCACACGCAGAATGAAGGTTTCATTTGAAGCTGGCATCCAATCTTCTACCTCTTCTACATGTTCCATACGAGTAGACATCTTTCTCTAGTACTACAAAATAAAATAAGAAAACTATTCTATGTATTAAGAATAAATAATAGTTGAAACAAGAAAACTATTGTATATATAACAAGAGAAAAGTACAAAAAGTGAGAAAGATGGAAGGACAAATAAATTTTGGGACTAACAAAGAATCTACTAGCCATTTGAAAGGTTATCATGATTAACAATTTGACGAACTCTAGAAGAGGTTTAATTCCGCTGGTACTCCTCGTTGTTCGAGGAGGGATCGACGAAGTCCACCGCGAATCGGAACTTCTTTTTCTTTCCTTCTTCATCTCCGTTTCTCCTTCCACCACCACCACCATGGCCTGTAGCTTTATAACCAAAATATTAAATTGTTAGAAGAAACAAAAAAAAAAACAAATTACGGAAAGATTACTAAATCAAAATAACACATATTCATAGAAAATATAAGACTAAAGATGAAAATGTTTCAAAAGCAACACCACAATTTTACAACAACTAAGCAGACTATGCTAAGCAATAACACAATTTTGGGATTGTGTCCTCCTTGGATTTAATTTACACAAAGAAGAGATTTGAGAGAACGAGCTTTTATCGGCTTCCTACCCCTCTTCTTTCTCTGAATTCTTCCCTTACTATTATCCACATTACCGACAGGATTTTTGTCATTGTCTTCGTCGGTGTCATCATCTAGATCGCCACCAACTATCGGAGCATCGGTGGTGTGTCGTCATCTACATCACCTCCAGTCAAGGACACATTGTGTCCTTCCATTCCCGGCATATTGTTATATATATGTAGTTGCACAAAATATTAAATTGGATGGGCGAAAGAGAAAGTAAATATGAGTTAATTTAGGGTGTTTATTGAAAAATTACATTGAAGAATGACCTGCTATAGCAAGTTAACAAGAGGTCAAAAGTCAAAAGTAACATTAAATGATGTCCCCTACGTTATTTAATCTGAACCATTGGATCAACATCCAATGGTTCAGATTTGGGATGTATCGATACATCCCAAAAGGGTGGATGTATTGTAGAATTTTCCTATATATATATATATATATATATATATATATATATCTAATAATCTATTCTGCCACTTTATAAATTCGGGAGAGAGAAAGAGGATTTTGATCTGGATGTCTTCGATTTTGCAAAGCCATTGCGACCAACCCCGACGTCTGTTTCCATCGCTATTTTCTTTGTGAGAACCATATCGAGGTTAGCTTCCCTAGTCTATAATTTATTTTTTTCAATTAGGTACCTGAATTCCTGTAGAATTGTTTGAGTGTCAGTTGTCCGAAAATTGACATGTCATACTATTTTTGAAATTTTTGGAGATCCTGAATCCGTTTTTGCTATCCGTTTGATTGACACAGAGATCTACAATATAATAAAATGATATATTTTAATAAAATCAATTGATTTTCTTTCTAATAATTAGAACATATAGGTAACCAGTGAATCACCTAAATAATAATTCGTAAGCCATAACTGCAATATTTTCTAACCGATTCAAGTTTCGATGGAACCATCAATTCCAACACTCTCGCAGCGCTAAAATCTACAGGATTGCATACTCAAATCTTGGGTTTGTATCGGGTGACTATTTCATCAATGAATTGCGTTGATTTGCGTGCCACGAATTCTGAATTTGAAACCGCGACTTTCCTGAGCAAAAAATTTGTGTTTGACTTTTAAATCTGATTATAATAAGATTAAAATAAGAATTTAGATAATTTATTTTAAAACAAAAATATATTAAATTAGAATAATCTATTTAGCCAATTTTATGAATTTGATTGCGAATTAGAATTCTAAGTTGCTTTAAATTATGTAATGGGGTATATCAGGATTTCGACATCTCATGTTTGTTACTTCATCTTCTCTAGGAAAGACAAGTATCAATATGACCTATGTTACCTTTATTTTGTATTGCATGTATTATAACACTTGTTCCCGTACTTTTAAATTTTTTAGTTATTTTATTTGTTTTAAATATTTGCTTTAGATAATTTTTATTTAAATTTCCATAAAAGGAATTATAGATATTTTCAATAACAAAGATATTTTCCAAACTATCTTAAATAAAATTTCTATTTATGAATATATACATTTAGGAATATTGGAATTGTTTTCAACAATAATTTTAACATTTAATTTTATGAAATCTACTTTAAAGGTTATTTAAAATATTAGATATTTAATGAATCGAGATTTGGTCAATCTAATTTAATTGATTTAAATTTATGGCAAGATTTATTGGATTCCAAATCCTTGTCGATTTAGGAATTCTCCATTCCTATAAAATGGGAATCCTCCAGTTGTTTGTTACAAATTTCTTAAGCCATCATCCACCATCGCAACAATTTTATTCCATGCATCATGTTTGTGTCCATTCCTTTCCCTTCTACTATTTATTATTATATTTACATCTTTTTCATGTTCGACACACCGGACTTGACCTTCCCTGTGTCACGTAGGACACACAGACACGTGACCCAACCCTAACCCAAATCTGATCTCTCGTCGGCACAAACATTCCACCGCCAGTCAGGACCCTTGTCCAGCACACCATCGTTTCTCACCGTCAGCATTGATCAACCCTGCGACCGCGCGACACCAGAGTTGCACCACCAACAACCACCAGCACCCATTTCCTCCGCCTAGAGCCTCTTTCTCCGGCCATGCATCACTTCACCATCTTCCCTGCTAGAACCCTATGACCACCAGCCCTGATCAACCCTTGCTGAACTCCAATACCACCCACCACGGCCAACATCATCACCGCTCACCTTCACCATGCCTCCTACCTCTTCGAGCACCGGCACAAATGTGCGTTGTCCCCATGTCTGGCTGTACTCGTCGCCTCGTGGCCCATCCGTTTTTGCCTTGGCCTGGAGACCATCGTGCGCCGCGCTTCGTTGCGACTCCGGTGAGCCACCCACTTTGCGTACGCACAATCAAACCTAGTCCGCCTTCCATATCTGAGCCCTGTTGCCATCTTCTCTAGCTCCTCCACCGGGCTCCCTCGCTGAGACCCTAAACCACCATCACCGTCCTCCCCCGGGACCAGACATCGTCGCCGACCTGCAAACCCTCATCGCCAGAGCCTTTCCTGATATAACACCCCTCTCGATCCTCTCCGCCGCTCACTCTCTCCTTCACCGGTGCCTCGCCAACCCTCTGCGCTGCCACGACACTACTCAAACCACCATCATCTCCACCTTGCCTTCCCTGCCGACCTCGACCAACACGTAAACCATCGGCGGCCAGAGCGCACTCTCGCTCTCTCATTCTGTCCCTCTCCCTCCCTAATGAATCTCTTGATAACTAAGGAAGAGTCAATGTTTTATTTGTTTATTTATTTATTTATTTATTTTATTATTATTATTATTTGTTATTATTATTATAATAGTATGTATACATGTATTAATATATATACTATAATACAATGAATTTTATATTATTATTTCTTTTGGGAATTATATATTAGTATTTTCTAAATTATTGGTAACAAAAATATAGTTTTGGCCTACATCTATTTCCAAACTGATTTTCATCTATTTAAATTAATAGCTTTTGACCTAAAAATGTTATTAAAGTATTTTATGGCTATTTCAAATATTGTTTTGACCTAAATTTGCTTGTTCTAGAAAACGATAGTTTTGACCTAAAACCATAATTCTATATTTTAAAATAGCTATCTAAAAATCTTTTGACTAATAAATATTGTTTCCAAATACCATAATATTTTCTAAAAAAAGTTACAAATATTTATTTATACAATATTGTCATAACCCGCACCCGCTTTTTAGGATACGAGTGCATGGGTAAGTCCAACCAACGCCGCAGCATCGACGGTAGTACGTTGTCTAGGTTTCAATATCAATCTCAAATACAACAAAATCACATCTAGTTGCTCATTCATAATAATTATTTTATTTACAAATTCAATAATACAACAAAAATAATGTTTGGGAACAATCTTCTAAACAATAAAAGAAACTAACTAATCTATCCAGAATCTACAGTCGGCCTCCAAGATCTCTATGTCTCCTGTATAGTCCATAGCGCCAAAGTAGGAAGCACGCAAAGTCACCTACAATGATCCAGTCAGGAAAGGAGCAAAGTACAACCCTATTGCATTTATGTAACTTAATATAAAATAAGCTAGACAGTAGAGATGCATTTAGAAAATAAGAAAACATTTATATGAATTGGAAACGATAACTTTGTGCTAGAAATCACTAGCAAGACCATATATGAATGAGGCAACTGAATCATGAACATTAAAGACTAGAAAATAGTGTGCATTTGAAATACCTTTCAACATATGAACGGTTGGGCTAATACGACACATCATACGATGGCTATCCACAATAAAAAGATACGGCTAACCCATACGTGCGGTATATGACTTAGCTATCCACAATAACAATAGTTGCATTTGTTCACATACCTACTGAGCATTTCTCCTCCCGACTCACTAAATAATCAATAAACGAGAAATGACACAATCAAGTCCTACCGTGTCACAATCTAGATACTAAATAAAACACAGTAAAGATAGCATTATAATGTAATAAGCACATATAGCAATAGTGTACTTGCCTCGTTTAGTTTCAGTTGTAGTGTGACTTGATCATATTGGCACAGAATATTATCGGATGTTATAAGTATGCAAGACGGCTTCTAACGATGGCACAGACCGTGCCATTGGGTCCAGGACAGTTCGATTAGCCTAGGGTTGATATGAAGTAATCAGAATCACAAGAAATAGAAATGTATGACTAGTCACGATTAAGATAGGAATCGAAGAGAATACATAAATATATAAAACTATTTTGGAAAATATTTACTATATTTGAAAGGTATATAGATGGAAAAGTACTAGTATATTCTTGGGCTTATAGCCCCATCTTGAAATCACAAATAGCCACAAAACTACATACTATATTTTAGTCATAATATAATTTAGGAAACTATTATATAAAATACTCATCATATTTGGAAACTATATCGTATTAGTCAAAATAAGATTTATAACCTATTTTAGAAAATAATTATGATACTTGAAAACATATTCTAGGTAAATACTTTAAAATATAGAAACCATGTTTTTAAGTCAAGACTATAGTTTTAAAAAATACTACGATAATATATGTAGGCCAAAAACTATATTTCGAAAAGACAATTTAATATAATATAAAACAAAGTTTGAAGTCCAACCCATCATTAAAACCTAAAATAATAACGTTATTTAATTCTAAAATAAATCACTTAAAATCTAATTTAATCTAATAATAATCTGAAGTATAATTTCAATAAGAAATTTTGGTCGTAGAAAGTCACATTTCCAATTTTAGAATCAATGACACGCAAATCGAGACATGATGTTGACTAACTAGTCAAACATTATGAACTCAAGATTTTGAAAGTGCATCTTGGTATATCTCAGCACCACGAGTGCACCAGAATTGACCGTGCCACAAAACCACGCTTTGGTCAAAAGATATCGCCGTTATGGCTAACCGTGACCAAATTGGCGATTTACCGATCAAATCTGAGTTCAACGTAATAAATAAAATAGTAAAAAAATATATGAATTATGGAAAAGTTATATGTTGAAGTTTGTCGTGTCAGTTTCCCAAAACTTTAAACTCCTAAAACTTCAAACGGATCGTGAATCGGAGTTTGGGATCTCCCGGGATCTCGAAAATCGTGCGACGTGCCGAGTTTTGGACAACCAACACTTAAATAATTATCCAAAAATTCATAAATAAAATATGAGAAAATAGAATATATATTCTAACTCGAGATGATTCTAACAAAAAAATTGGGCTGCCACATGTTGTAAATTGGGCAACCCTGCTCAAAAAGGGAGAGGCCCGATTTCGACCCTGCTTTGGGAGGAGTCGACTGTGAGTCGGTGGCACCGCGGCTCCTAATTAGGAAATACAGTCAGCACGAGTCTCCCTGATAGCTGGGACCACCCCGCTCTGCCTGAGCGGCTGACAAGTGGGCCCGGCTCGCGACTGTGTAAATACTGGGTACTTAATTTACACAAATGATTAAAAAATCATTTCAAGGCCAAATAAATTCAAATAAATTCCTAAAAATACCTGAAAATTCCTAGAAAATTATAAAAAATATTCCTAACCTCCTAGAGCCTAAATAAAAATACCTTGTCCCAATATAGTCCCAAATGGCCTTATAGTAAATCATGAAAGTCATTAAAATATATAAATCTTCATAAAATAAATATTAAAAATATCTAAAAAATATGATATAGCTAAATAGTGCTTATATAACCTATCTAGAGGCCATATGACCATAATATGGTCATAGCTCACCTATGAGCTTAGGCACCCAAAAAATAATCAAAAAAATAAAATAAAATAAAATTTAAAAATTTGGGAAGTGGGCTTACAAATATCTTTCGATTATCAATTCTTAATTGTGACTAATCGTGCATTCCTAATTCTTGCTATCTTGACTTCTTCATATCGACCCTAGGCTATTCGGACTATTATGCACTCAGTCTGTTCCATCATATGAGGTCTTCTTCCATAGATTTAACACCTGAGCCAATTTTGTGTCATCATAATCAAGTCACACGTTGTGAGACTCGTCTCACTGTATCAGTATTTATATACGGATACGTATTTTTGTACTGTGTTTTATATTTTCTTGATTTTCGGAACATTTTAAATTTTGCCAACTTATAGATTTTCTCTTTGATCGGTATATCGCCAGTATATCAATGTATGCCGACGACATGCCTGTCACTCTCGTTTTAAGTTATACGTATTTTCAGTGTACGTATATGGAATTCGGGCCTTTGTCAGGTGACCCGTGTTTTGGCTTGTCTTTCTTATCCTTGCTTTGGTTTAATTTTGACTTGGTTTAATTTGGTTTAATTTGGTTTAATTGGTTTGAGATGAGATGGTTTTGTATAAAACCCAAACTTCTCTCTCCCACTCCTCCATTTTTTCATTTCTCTTCATCTTCTTCCTTTTCATTTTCTCCTCCAACCTAAGTCAAGTATATCTTGCCAAATGTTGGACAAATGTTATTTTACTTATTCTAAACTCTTTCTTACATGATTATAAGCCTCTTTATAACTTAGCATTTTTAATTTTGGTGGATAATTTCTTATAGATCTAAGTTTACTTTACTTTTGAAATTCTTGGGTTTTGATCTACCAAACTTCATTATTTTCAAGTTTTGATTGTTCCATGTGGTAGAAAATTTGATTTTACTCAAAATGGACCTTTGAAAACCCGAATTTCGATTTGTTTTGAGTGATTTATGAACTTGGGAAGTTCACGGGTTCCATGAACTCATGTTCTCGGATTGGAGAAGATGAGCAGTACTGGGCGCATAGGCATCAATATGCGCCCAAGCCATACTTCTTCCTACTTAGGGTGCATAGCTCTTATTATGCGCCCAAGGACTTCCCTGCTTAGGCGCATAGGCTCTGGCATGAGTCTAAGGCCCAAAGCTCCCCTGCTTGGGCGTATAGTCCTTTTTATGCGCCCACTGAGTCTTGGAAGATAGTTTCCTTGCTTTCTTTCCAAGTGCACCCTGTCCCGAGAAAGCGGGCGCATGCCCTCCTTAGGCGCATGCCCTTAGGCGCATAGTCCTAGGTGCACGCTCTTCTGGGCACATGCTAACCTGGGCGCAGCCAGCTCTAGGCGCATGACTTCCTAGGCGTATGCCACCCCTTGTGCGCATACCATCTCTTAGGATCATGCTGCCCCTGGGCGCATGCTACCCTGGACGCATGTTGTCCCCGGGCGTATGCTGTCCATGGCACCCTTTTTTAACCCCTTGTGTCGTTTCTTGTCAGGACAATTCTTGTCACTTTTATCCATGCTCGTTCCCATGGCCCTTAGTGTAAGGTAATAGATCTTTGTCTTGGCTTCAAGAATCTTCTTGTCTCACTTCAATTGGAGTTCATATGCGATCGATGATTTCAATCATAGTTTTGACCTTTTGGCATGTTTTTTGTACTTGACGTTTTGAGGTTTTCTTCAACTGCAATAAATTTCCTTAACATGATTAGATGATTTTGTATAGTTAGAGAATAATTTTACCACCTTATATTCTTAACACTATCACAAATTCAATTGTTGTTTTATGCCAAGTAGTTACTTTTATTTATTCCTTCTCCCATGCCATGATATGTCTTTTATCTAACTCTTTCTACATGCGATCCTTATTGTCATGTTTGTTTATTCATAGATAGTGGCCCGTCGCGATTCACTCATAATTTATGTCTTTTCTTTGCTTAATCTAGATAGTGGCCCGTCGGGGTGCACTCATGATTTATGTCTTTTCTTTGCTTAATCTAGATAGTGGCCCGTTGTGGTGCACTCATGTTACATGTCTTTCTTTGCTTACAATATAGTGGCCCATCGTGGTGCACTCATGTTACATGTCTTTCTTTGTTTACATAATAGTGATCCGTCGTGGTGCACTCTTGAACATGTCTTTCCTTGCTTACATAATAGTGGCCCATAGAGGTGCACTCTTGACAAGTACTCTTTACATGACTGTTTGCCATTAAATATCAAAGACAGGTTAATAGAAACACTGAAATTGATTGCTAACTCGCTTGTACAATGAAGAGCCTAGAAAGAAATCCCAGGAAATAATCTAAGTACAATTGTTTAGTTTTTTATTCTGGGGGATGACGGTGGAGGCTCGGGAAAGTGTATCAACTCTGCCTTATTCCTTGGACTATCCGACGCAGTCTTTAGCACTTGAAGAAATTGCCTTTCGAAGGTTGCCAGCCTTTTACAGGGGTGTGGCACCCTGCTATTTATAGTGATATGTGTTTTGAATCGCATAGGTGGCCCATGGCCACGTGGCTAATCAGCATGTAACGACCCCCTATTTGGCAGCCAGCTAGCAATTTGTTGGGATTTTTTGCAGCAAATCTGGGTGGTTGAGACTTGGTCAGCCTGCCATGTGTTCTATCGTAGGATAGGATCATTTTGAGCCGCATCAGTCTCTCAGCTTTCGGCCATATTGGGCCGCATAAGACTCATGCGGCTTAGGTCGTAGTCTTCCTTAGTCCGCATGTAGCTTAAGGACCTTTGAGCCGCATAGATTTTGTATTTTGGGCCGCATAAAGCTCATGCGGCTTAGGTTACAGTCACCCTTGGTCGCATGGAGCTCAGAGACTATAGGGCCGCATAGGTTGAGCCTATAAGGTTCATGCGGCTCGGGTAGCAATCCTTTTGGTCGCATGACTTGTCTGATTACGTCTTATCTTTTTGTCAGAATGTTAGAGATGTTATTTTTGTCAGCTTTGACAGAATTTGTCGGCTTTATCAGACGGACTGACCAACTTGGCCACATATCTTTCTTCTGCGGCTCGAATCAGTCTGGTTGCAGACGGGCTGCATAGGGTGGTGAATCTGTCATGCGGCTCTCCTTTATTCGGACCAGTTTGGCCTAAAGTACTTATGCGGTAAATTGTGACCTGCATGAACCCCGTATTTTCCATGCTTCTATAAGTCCCCCTTCAAAGTTTTCAAATTGCAAATTTGGAATACTTTGAATAAGAAGCATGGAGATATGTCAAGCCACAGGGAGTCTTCAAGTCAGGAGAGACTTTTAGTCGCAGGAAATTTTTGAGCAGCAGAGAGATCTTGAGCCGTAGGGAAATCTTGAGCCGTAGAGAGACCCCATCCAGCCTGCCAGTTGTCACTGCTGTATTTAATTTCTTGATTCAATTTTGGATTTGGGTTATCTTTTCGAGATAAAGCTGACGGTTACTAGGGATAAAATCCCCAAACGTCGTCATTATCTTTAATGATCTTGAGAACCGAAGGCATTTTTCGAGATAAAGCCGATGGTTACTAGAGATAAGATCCCCGAACGTCATCATTATCTTTACTAATTTAGAGAATCGAAGAGAAACTCTTTAGAAACTCTATAAATAGGGGTCATTTGGAGAGAGATTTTTCTCTTTCACCTTCTTCTCCTTCGTCTTCATCATCCTTTCTGCCATGGCTCCAAAAGCTTCCAAGTCGACTGGTGCTGCAGCCAAAGGGAAGGGACTTACCTCTCCATCGAGAGCGGCAGACTCTTCTTCCATTCATCCCGACGTGCAACCCCCTATCAAGGGTAAGGACGGTGGGAAGATGACGACTAAAATTTTGAATGGCCATATCGCATATTTTATGCGCGGGCCTGTAATATATTGCCTCTGTGCTTTAAGCCTGGTCGATGCATGCCCTATCTCATTTGGACCATGTGTTCTGTATGATAGGGCCGCATGGGCTAAGCCGCATAAGCGCTGCTCATTCGAACTTGAACCGCATAAGTGCCCCAAGACTGATCCGCATGAACACTTCATGACTGAGCCGCATAAGTGCCTCATGACTGAGCCACATGAGCACTTCATGACTGGGCCGCATGAACCCCATAGGTGCCTCATGACTGAGCATCATAAACTGCATAAGTGCCTCATGACTGAGCCGCATGAGCACTTCATGACTGAGCCGCATAAGTGCCTCATGACTGAACCACATGAGCACTTTATGACTGAGCCGGCCTCATGACTGGGCCACATGAGCACTTCATGTCTGAGCTGCATAAACTGCATAAGTGCCTCATGACTGAGCCGTAAGAGCACTTCATGACTGAGCCGCCTAAGTATCTCATGACTGAGCCGCATGAGTTCTGTTTGGTTAGGCCGCATAGATGAAAAGGATTCCTTTGTTTTCTTCTCGCTGCTAAGCCCCCCCTATTTTTCCATGTTTTGTTGGGATCTGGCTAGCAAACTTCTCCAGGACCGGTGTCGGCAATAGAGTGAAAATCTACCATTATGACACATCCATCAGACAGCTCAAAACTCCTCATGCTTCAGAAAAGTTTTCCCCATGCCATTTTGGCATACACATCAGACAACTCAGAACTCTTCATACTTTGGAAGAGTTTTTTCCAGGTGGTAGGAAGAGCCTTTATACTTCGGAGAGTTGGACGGTGGTCAGGCGTCATCATGAACGTCCTGTCTTTACGGCTCTCCAAGTAGGCGAAACCACCATCAGGGATGTTGTTTTGAAGGTATTATCTTTTAGAGGAGAGGGGCTAAGGTATCCGCAATATGGAGGGGAGAACAACATACTATATTTGTCCTCCTCCGGGCAGCTCCTTGGAGATTCGACAGCCTTGTTTGCTTCTCAGCAGTAAAACATGACTTCCTTCGAGGGCCACGAAACTGCTTTTTGGTGAAGGCGAAGTGCTGTCAAACTGACCAAACTATGTATTGCTAGATTTTCTGCTACTGATGTAGCCCTATGAATGTAACTGATTTTGAATAAACATAATACATTCACTCCATTCTTTATTTGTGGTATTTTTGTGGCGCTTGTACTAGAGGGCCGCATTTTGTGTTTGATAAAGGACATCTCACTGGGGGACTTTTTGTGGACCTATTGCCCTTTTGTGCATCTGAAAATGCGAGCAAATAGATTTGAATGACATTTTATGGACCTACTATTCTTTGGTACACCGATGGTGCGAGTAATAGATTAGGGTAAGTTTTATGGACCTATTACCCTTCTGCGCACTGGTGGTGCGGGTAATAGATTAGAATGACTTTTGTGGACCTATTACCCTTCTGCGTACTGGCGGTACGGGTAATAGATTTTGAAACAAAACCCAACAGAGGTAATATGGACGTGATAGGTTTTGTGGTCTTAATGCCATGTCTTTTATCCCGGGTTGGGTACAGGTGTTAAGTCGAAAGACTATCGGTATTAGAGGTAATATGGACGTGACACACGATAATCAGGAATGATTTTTGGTGGAGCTATTACACTTTTGCGTACTGGTGGTGCGAGTAATAGGTTCGAGACAAAACCCAACAGAGGTAACATGGACGTGATAGGTTTTGTGGTCTTAACACCATATCTTTTATCCCGAGTTGGGTACAGGTGTTAAGCTGGGAGATTGTCTATATCAGAGGTAATATGGACGTGATATATGACAATCGAAATATCAAAGCGGAAGTTCAGAGTTATTAATATACGTGACTTGTCACTCGGAGAGATGCAATGTGAGTCCCCTTGGAGGGAACAGAGTGTAAGTTCAGAGGTACCTAATGTACATAACTCGACACTCTAGGTAGTATGGGGATGTTTTTAAACATAGTATTTTTTTAGGAACTTGCCGTTTATGGGCATCATGAGCAAGTCCCCCTTCTGCTTCGCGAGCTGGTATGCGCCATTGGAGAATACGGTCTCGATGATGAACGGACCATCCCATTTAGGCTGGAATTTGCCGGGGGTCTTGTGAGTCATGACCATTGGTCGGCGAACGGCCAACATGAGATCGCCGACTTGGAATATTCTTTGTTTGACTTTCTTGTTGAAAGCCCGAGAGATGCACGCTTGGTAAAGCTCTATGCTTTGTTGAGCTTGTAAACGCTTCTCGTCTAAGGCTTCCAGTTCTTGTAGCCGTCGGCGGTGATTGTCATCCGACGTCAATCGGTAATTAAGGGCAACGCGAAGCGAGGGGATCTGAGTCTCCAATGGGAGAACTGCCTCGCTCCCGTAAACTAAGGAGAACGGTGTATTTCCTGTAGCCGTCTGAATCGTAGTGCGATACGCCCATAAGCACTCGCCAAGCTTTTCATTCCCGTCGCGTTAGTTTGAAGACACGAACTTTTTGAGGAGCTTGATTATGGTTTTGTTGAAAGCTTCAGCCAGACCATTAGCCGATGGGTTATACGCCATCGAGGCCATGTTCTGAATCTGATTCTTGTCACAAAATCGATAGAGAGCGTGGCTTGCGAACTACGGACCATTGTCGTGAATAATCCACTGGGGCAGTCTAAAACGGTAGATGATGTAATATTTTATGAAGCTAATCACATTTGATGTCTTCACCTCTGCAAGTGGAAAAGCATAAGTAATCGGTGATTGCAAGTATGAACCGATGCCACCAAGACGACGGTGGGGTGATTGGCCCAATGATGTCCATTCCCCATGCTTCAAATGGCCAAGAGGCCACTGTTGGGTGCAAGAATTTGGATAGCAGATGTATGAAATCTGCGTGGATCTGGCAAGCCTTACACTTCTTTGCATAATCAACTACATCTGCTACCATTGTGGGCCAGTAATAACCGATACGGTGGAGACGATCTTGCAATTTCGGGCCAGGTTGGTGAGCCCCGCAAGCGCCATCGTGAGCCTCGCGTAAGGCTTCTGAATTTGACAGGCATCTTAATAGTAGCCCATCGTAGGATCGTCGATATAACATTTTCGCCTCTGTATCATAGAAGAATCTAAGAGAGCGCCTTCTGATTGAAGTTGCTTCCTTCACATTTTCTGGCAGAATTTCGTAGACTACAAAGTCGATGAGCGGTGTCTCCAGTCTTGTATGTCATTGGTTATCTAGGCGGAGTAACTCGTACCCAGTTGAACATTGTTCTTGGGACAGACCAGCTTATGGCCTATTACGTCGACTAGATGATGAGTATCATTTGGAAGTGCCAAGGAAGCGGCGAGGCCTGCTAGGGCATCGGCTTCGATATTTTGGAGCCTAGGAACATGCTCTATAAAGAACCCTTCTAAGGTTGCAATGATGGCAATTGCTGTCTGATAGTAGGGAATCAGGTCCTAGTTGCGAACCTCGTATGAGCCTCGGATCTGGTTAACAACCAACTGCGAGTCACCATACGCTTCCAGGTACTTGATCCCCACTTCTTTTGCGAGTTGGAATCCGATGACTAGAGCGTTATATTCGGCTACGTTGTTTGAACAAGGTTTTATAAGAGAATATGCCCGATTGACCACCAGTCCAGAGGGAGAAATTAATACCACCCCGACTCCAGCGACGATATCACCTTGTGGCCCCATTCTTGAAGCACCGTCAAAGAACATTCGCCAAATGGCATCATGTGAAGTCATGTTTGAGGCGACGACTTCGTCAGGGATTTCTTCATAAATTCTGGCTATTTCTGAGCCTGGATGGGCTGCTAAGAAGTCGGCCAGGGCTTGAACTTTAAACAGCCTTTTGCGGAACAAAAACCATGTCGTAGGGGATAACAATATCACCCAGGTGGAAAGACGATAACCGAGTGTGCCTGGTTTGGTCATGAGAACCCTGAGAGGATTAACTCGTGAGACAACATGAATGGTCTGCCCTGTCACATAGTGTCGCGTTTTCTGAATGGCGAACACTAGGGCAAGGTACTCCTTCTCCACGACGGTGTACCAATGTTCCGGTCCTACCATCATCCGGCTGAGATAGTAAATAGCTTGTTCATGTCCCGCATTATTATTTTGTGCTAGCAAAGCACCGAGGGAGTGTTCCATCGCCCATACATAGAGCAGGAAGGGCTTTTCGGCGATCGGGGCTACCAGAACTGGTGGATTCATCAGGTATTTCTTAATGTTGTCAAGGGCACGCTGACATTCCTCGTTCCATACGAAAGAGACACCTTTTCTCATGAGTTGAGTGAAGGGTTGACATCGCCCTGAGAGGTTAGATATGAACCTCCTGATGTAGGCAAGTCTTCCCTGAAGGCCGCGGAGTTCACGGAGGTTCCTTGGTGGACTCATCTCCAGGATTGCTTTTATTTTATCAGGGTCTATGTGAATGCCCCTGGAAGTAATGATAAATCCCAAGAACTTCCCGCTAGACACGCCCAGGAAAGACATGGTGGGATTCATCTTCAAATTGTGCGCTCACATAAGATCGAACACCGTCCTCAAATCATGTAAGTGATCATTTTTGGAGCGTCTTTTGACGGCGATGTCGTCAACATAACACTCTACCGTCTTGCGCAAGTGATCTCTGAAGATGACGCTCATAGCACGTTGATATATAGCACCAACGTTCTTCAATCCGAAGGGAATGATCGTATAACAATACACGCCGATCGGTGTTCGGAATGACGTATGCTTCTTATCATTAGGAGACATTTTAATTTGATTGTATCCTGAAAAGCCATCAATAAAGGACATGCGCTCGAAGCCACATGTATTATCGATCATTATGTCGGTGATCGGAAGAGGGAATTCATCCTTAGGGCATGCCGCATTCAGATTGCGGAAGTCGATGCAAATTCAGATCTTTCCGTTCTTCTTGATGATTGGTACTATGTTGGCTACCCAGTCTGGGTGCTGCTATTCCCGGATGAAACCTCTAGCTATAAGCTTGTTTACTTCTGCTTCAATGGAGTTCATGATGTCTAGAAGAAACTGCCGCTGCTGTTGTTTGACAGGTTTTGCGTCCGGATAAATATTGAGCTTATGAAGTGCGATCTCGGGATTTCGTCCTGGCATGTCTTCATGGCTCCAGGCAAAGACGTCAATGTATTCTCTGACGAGTTGCAACAGCGACTCCCGCTCGCCATCTGTCAGGCTTTTACTGACGAAGATTGGCTTTGGAGAGGATTCATCACCGAGGTTAACTTGCATGACGTCGTCTTCAATGGGAGGGTCTCGTAGTTCGAAGCGCTTCTCCTATTGTGCATCCAGTTGTTGGACCCATGGCTCCAACTCAAGCGATTCGAGTAGGTCTTCGTCTTCCTCTTCAATATCAGCGGATGTCATGTTGACAAATAATGTCTGTCTGAATATATCTCTAATGCTGCTATCAGAGTCGTAAGTGGGTGACTCGGACGAATAAGAGTGCCACTCGCATTCTTCATCGGAACTCTCGGGCATTGTTGCTGGTGTAACATACCCGAGGCCATGTCTGGATTTGTGATAATAGTCCTGAGGTTTCCCAACCGTTGCTGAAAGCTGTAGAGGCTATTGCCTACCGTTGCTGTGATTTAGATCCCGGGTAGCCTCAATGTCGTACCCCTGCTTTTGCATGAAGTACTTGGCTTGAGGACTATACAGGTAGAGCGGTAATCTTCCAGCGTCGGGTCCGAGATCGAACTCTTGTGGCGTGAGAGATTGAGGACCTTTTTTCGGCCAAAGATGATCGTGTGATCCCATCCTCTTCTATCTGGGACCAGGAGGTAAGCGCCTTTAATAGGAGCAAGTTGATTTGGGGTATGGACAGTTTTCACCTGTGTGTACAGGTTAACGTCTAGACAGTCCCGTGCAGCATACATTAGATTAAGCTTATCATACTCATAATAGTCTAACGGCAGCCTTTTATTGATGAAATAAGGAATTTTGCCCACAGGGATTTCATCATCAGGAGAGGGGCTATCCACCTATGTAACCAGGTACTTGGCGAGTTCTACGTCCTCTTCGGCTACCCCCTGCGAGTTCAGAGGTCGGGATGCTGTCTTGGGCAACTTGACCACCAAGGGTTCAGCTTGTGGTATTGAATTTCCTGAGGGTGTTGGATCGATACTTGGTTGCCGGCTCGTCTTGGGAAGACGGATGACAATTAGCTCGGCAAGGGACTTTGTGTCTTCCGGTTGCCTTTGAGTAGATTTTGGCAATCGGATCACCATCAGTGTTACAGAGGGCCTCGCATCTTCCTGTTGCCTTTAATTAGATTTCGGCAATCGGATCACCATCGTCCCTATGACATGTTTTGGCTCCTGGCTGGATCTCGGGAGCCGGATGACCATTGGTTCCAAATGTGCAGGTGAGGCAGGAGAACCTAGCACCTCTTTATGCAAAGTTGCGATGAGGGGTGCGGCCTTACCCGGTTTACGAGTCTGGAGATGAATTCTCAAGGGTTCTTCTGGCCCTGTGATGGCCTCCAGTTCGTCAGTTATATGTTTTTTAGATTCGTCATATAGACAAGCCTCCGAAGAGTAATAAGATTCAACCCCTTTGAAGGGATCGATGTCGGCGAATTCAGTCTTTACGAAGCCGTGCTTACTGACATACTTGAAGCACTGGTGAAGGGTGGATGGCACGATCATATAATCATGTATCCATGGACGTCCCAGGAGGATGTTGTAGGACGTGTCTGCATCTATGACGTAGCAGGTAACATCCGTCTTCAGATCACCAATCTGACATTTCAATCGGATCTTCCCTAGGGGATAGCTCCTTCCCGAGTTGAAACCGCTAATGTTAGTATTGGTCACCGCTAGCCGGTGCATAGGGATGCCCAGAAGTTGGAGCAAGCTTTTCGGGATGATGCTTATCGACGAGCCAGGGTCAATGTGCATCCGGTCCACCTTGATGTCGCCTATGTATCCAGTGTAGGATAAGGGGCGATCATGCAAGTTGGACTTGATTAACATGTCCTGTGGGGTAAATATGATGTTGGGCATTACAGCTGTGCCATTGCTGCCCTGCAGATCTGCTGACGGGTCTTACCCTGGAGGCTTGACCTGGGCTAAGTAGGCGTCAGCATTTTGGAGTGCTTCGCTCAATATAACACGAAGATCCTTGGAGAGCCATACGAGCTCGTATAACGACAACTTTGCTGGCGTATTAGGCAATTTGTGCTAATATGTCAAAGTTGTAAGGTTTCTCCAGCCCCTGAGGTGTATCGTTACGGAGTGGCCTGTCGAAGCGGGTTTCCTTTGGCTTGGACTTATCTGCCGCTGGAGGCTGAGGCGGCCTTGGAACATCCTAGCCAGGCAACGTTGCCGGATGAGGATCTTCGACTGAACTACCCAGTATGGGCTGGACTTGTGTTCCAGACCGGATAACAACGGCTGCCGCTTCCCCAGCTTTTGCTGAAATTGTATGGCAGGATCTAGACTTTATGCCCTTTTTCTTGTTGGTAGGAGATGACACCGTATGGGTAACTTTGGGCACTAAGTCCGGGTGCACCCACATGATCTCTCCTCGCGAAGTGGTGAGAGGTACCAGTCCAGATGTCTGGTTCCGGACGGGTGGAAGATTGGTAACCTCCATCATCGCCCGAGGGACAGGTGTTACCCCGTCTGGAGTGCTTATTGGAGGGAAGTCGCCGAACTGAATTGACACTATGTTCGCTGCCACGGTAACCTCATCAAAGTCTATCGACAGAGCTTTGGAGTCGATAAGACTCTGGATGTACCACTTTAATTGGAAGCAGTCATGAGTGGAATGATGGACATAGCGGTGGAAGTAACAATATTTTGGGTCCTCCATTTCTGCCGCTCGGGGCTCGTGCCTTGGTGGAGGGAGCTGGATCCTACCTCCTTGCAAGAGCATATCGAAGATAGGTTTGACATGACTATATTCAAATGAGTAATTAACCTTGGGCCATTGACCTTCCGCCTGTTTTCGTTCAGGCTTCTTAGTCGCATCGGCGACCATGGCCTGTTTGCCTTTATTGTCCTGGTTAGAGGTGTCGCCACTGTTGTTGTTACAGGAGGTAAAACGAGGACGTTTGCACGTATCCTCTCCATCTGGGATATGTAATCCCAACTGGCGAGCCTTCTTCAATTTTACCTCCGCATTGGTAGCACTTATGATGAAGGTCTCCAATCCCTAAACTGATCGTCGCCCATCCAGAGGCTAATTACGGGGAGCAACTTCTTCTGGCAGATTTCAATCAAGGAGCTCTCGTAATTGCCTTGGGGCAATCTCATTGCGGTTTGATGGAACCGCTGACGGAACAGCTCAATATAGTTCCTTTTTAGCTCCCTCTCTCCATGAACGACGTCCATGAGGGATGATATTTTCACATCATGCCCCACTTCATAGAACCTCTCCAGGAACATGTGCTTGAAGCTATCAAAAGAATGGATGCAGTTGTCGGAAAGGTTGCAGTACCAGTCGAACGTAATTCCCTCTAATGCTCCAATGAATAATCGAGTGAGGATGGCGTCACTATGCGGCAAGTGGTCTGTTGTGACCTCAAAGTAAGTCATGTACCGACTAGCAGAGGTCTTCCCGTCATACGAATCGATATGAAACGGCTTGTACCGTGGTGGAAAAGGCACATCTCTCCATGCAATGGTATACGGCTACCGTATTCTGAGGTCCCAAGAGGAGTCTCGGGCATTGAACATTGTTCGAAGCTCCTGGACTTCCCTCCTTGCCTCCTTGGCTTCATTTGCAGCTGAAGGAATGGATGCTCCTAAAGGATCATCACCCAAAGGAGGGACGGTCGTGTTGGAGTCCGCGTTGATTGCGGATCCCAAGCTTGTTTGTCCGGGCGTCCTAGCTGGTTGAGTTGGCAAGGCAGCTTTGATTTCGTCTACTGACTTGACCAAGGACAAGAGCATGGCTTCAAGTACTTCTATACGTTGTCGGTCAGTAGGCGCCTCCTGATCATTGTCAGCCATAAAACCTGTCCGTACATGGGTAGAGGTGGAAGGGACCGTAGCAGAGGTGCTCTCCGTGTCGTATTCTCGTACAGAGAAATCGTCGGGGAGTGTCCGAAAGTCATCTTCCTCAGACTCGAAAGCGGTGCTACCCCCTATGCAGGAAGCCGCATCGTCTTGGCGATGGCGGTCGCCCTCAGGGAAGTCCAAGTCTGTTGCGTAATTTCGGGGAATCTCTACCCCCTGTGTATACTCTAGGTACACCAGGTTGTCACATATATTGAGGGGACTGCTACCCCCAGCTTCATCTACTCCCAAGGAGGCCAAAGGTGCACCCCTAGATGCTGGAAGCTTCTTTTTGGATCGAGTGCCTAAATAGACACCCCCTGTGGTTGTCGACAGCAACCCTCCAGATGAGAGTTTCTTTGCAGTATTGGCTGAGATTGTCGGGCTGGAAGAGCCTGTCCTCTTTCCCTCCTTGTCGGAAGGAACCTTCCGAGTTGAATTACAAGAGACGAAAGAAAACTCCTCATCTTCCAGAATTTGCACATGTTTATCGAGTTTTTGTCGGACAAGTGCTAGCTGCTGCAGTCGTTGGAAAACGGACTGCCGACCTTCAGGTGATGCCGACTTGTCGCAGCAGCAGTTGATAATGACTTGGTTACAAGGACTTCCCGAGAGGAACTCATCGCATGCCAAGGTTGCCTCTTTGCGTTTGTGAGTGATCACCTCACGCAAGTCGATAGCAGGATGATCTACCTTTGCACCAAACTTATGGACTCGGGTATCCGGAACACACACGTGCATAGGTGTCATGTTTGCTCCATGATCCGAGGCTAGTAAAAGCACTTGCTCTCGATCGTTGGAGGGTGAATTTAAAGATCCATCCTGTCCGTTAGCCCTGGGGGACTGACGCGGGTGGTTCTGTACAACTTTCCATCAGGAGCCCGTATAACAGTTAACGGTGTCCGCTGACGGCTAGTAGCTTAGATAGTTGACTGGGCTTATTGGGCCTGCACTGTCCTAGACTCCTTCAACTTCGCGCCTGAAGGCGCATAGTAAGAAGAGTCCTGATTGGAATATTCCACATTTTTAATGGGCCGCATGGAGTCGGCTCCACTTGAGAGACGGTCGAACATAGAGCTTCTGACAGGGCCGCATGAGACACTTTGTCTATGGCCAGGTTTGGCTGCCGCATGGGCCATCTTCCCGCGGCCGGAGTTGGCTGCCGTATGGGCCATCTTTCTACGGCCAGAGTTGGCTGCCGCATGGGCTGTCTTCCTGCTGCTAGAGTTGGCTGCCGCATGGGCTATCTTTCTACGGCCAGAGTAGGCTGCCGCATGGGCCATCTGCATGCGGCCAGAGTTGGATGTCGCATGGGTTGTCTGCCTGCGGCCAGAGTTGGCTGCCGCATGGACAGACTGCCCATTTCTCTTATGCGGCCTCTTCTTTGTCCGCATGGATTTCCTGTGTGCCCCCAAAAACTCAGCATCGTAGTATTTTCCTCTGCTAGATTAGGGGACAGTGGGGTCCTCTGCGATTGGAAGCAAAGCCACCTGAGAGCTTCGATCAGCGTCTTGGGCCGCAGAAGGAGCTTCTTCGAGAACTTGGTCGGGGACAACAGTTTTGTGCGCCGACGTCCTGTGAGTTATCTTTGGGTTGGCTCGCTTCTGTGACGGGCTGGTGCTCCCTTCAGAGAGCATTTCTTAGAAGGCTTGTTGGTCAAAATGAACCACAAGCATTTGTTGCGTAGAATCGAGTTTGAACGCGTCGGATT
The DNA here is from genome assembly GCA_029216955.1 of Iris pallida. Lineage (NCBI taxonomy): Eukaryota > Viridiplantae > Streptophyta > Magnoliopsida > Asparagales > Iridaceae > Iris > Iris pallida. The sequence continues at coordinate 83,039 of JANAVB010009863.1, forward strand.
GCGTCACTAGCTTCTCATCAGAGGAGAAGGACGTCCCCAGCAGAGTCGCCATCGTGTTTGCCATTAAATATCTAAGACATGTATTGCAGAAACACTGAAATTGATTGCAAACTCGCCTGTACAAAGAAGAACCTAGAAAGAAATCCCAGGAAATAAATTAAGTACAATTATTTAGTTTTTGATTCTAGGGGGTGACAGTGGAGGCTCGGGAAAGTGTATCAACTCTGCCTTACTCCTTGGACTATTCGACGCAGTCTTTAGCTCTTGAAGACATTGCCTTTCGAAGGTTGCCAGTCTTTTGCAGGGGTGTAGCACCCTGCTATTTATAGTGATATGTGTTTTGAGCCGCATAGGTGGCCCTTGGCCACGTGGCTAATCAGCATGTAACGACCCTCTCTTTAGCCGCCAGCTAGCGATTTGTTGGGATTTTGTTGCAGCAAATCTGGGTGGTTGAGACTTGGTCAGCCTGCCACGTATCCTATCGCAGGATATGATTCATTTTGAGCCGTATGAGTCTCTCAGTTTTCGGCTATGTTGGGCCGCATAAGAATCATGCGGCTTAGGTCGTAGTCTTCCATAGTCCGCATGTAGCTTAAGGACTTTTGAGTCGCATAGATTTTGTATTTTGGGCCGCATAAAGCTTGTGCGGCTTAGGTTACAGTCACCCTTGGCCGCATGAACCTCAGAGACTTTAGGGCCGCATAAGGTTCATGCGGCTCGGGTAGCAATCCTTCTAGCTGCATGACTTCGTCTGCTCACGTCTTATCTTTTTGTCAGAATGTCAGAGCTGTTATTTTTGTCAGCTTTGACAGAATTTGTCAGCTTTATCAGACGGACTGACCAACTTGGCCGTATATCTTTCTTCTGCGGATCGAATCAGTCTGCTTGCAGACGGGCCGCATAGGGTGCTGAATCTGTCATGCGGCTCTCCTTTATGCGGACCAGTTTGGCCCAAAGTACTTATGCGGCAAATTGTGACCCGCATGAACCCCGTATTTTCCATGCTTCTACAATGACAAGTAAACGTAAGCATGACATGCTTAATCAAGATGCTGTTGCGATGGCTATTTTTCCTTGCTAATGTAACTCTTTTGGACACCATGGTTAAATTCTTTGCGTATGCGTGCACAAGCTACATGTCTCGTCTTGCATCATGTCTAGAACATGGATTCTTGATTACCACGGTCAGGGATTCATATTGAATCTGACTAGGATAACGACTAGATTGATTAAGTAGCTCATAAAGAGATTTCCCATTCACATGCAATCCCGTTATCGGGGCGCTTTAATTGGACTTGTAGCCTGCCAACGAGTAGGGCGCATTTCCAGCACACTGTCATGTGTTGCACCCCTAAGTCACCTAAAACAACTCTCTCACCTTGCGGAAGGATAACTCGGATAGTCTGCAGGGTTTGTGACTGCTGGAACATCTCATTACATCTTGTAGTAATTAGGCTTGTTATAATCCTAGTTAGTTAAAGTATCAAGCCGTACTCATTGCTTGGTCGTGATTGATGGATGGAGTCAGTCTAGTCTAGTTTTGTCTAGGCAGTGTTCATATGTTTATTTCAGTACATTATTGTTTATGCCTTAATTTGTCGATGAATGATCGGAGGCTAAGTTCTGTTCATGAGAAGGGTTACAACCCCGGTCCTTGTTTGGTTTACGAGTTGTAACTTGGCTTCCGGAATAGCTCCCAAGTCATCTTATCATTCGTCGTCCTATTCAGTACTCACATGTTCTACATGATCTTATGCTAAACATTGATTGGAGATTAAGTTCTGTTCAGGAGAAGGGTTACAACCCGGTCCTTGTTTGGTTTACGAGTTGTAACTTAATTTTCGGGATAGTTCCTAAGTCATCCTATCACTGTCATTCTATATGGTTCCCACATGCTCACATGTTCAGTTATCTCACAAGCTTTACGTGATCCGTATGCTAAGTCAACATGCTCTCATGACCCGGCGGGCTCCCATGCTTACATGATCAATTGAATTTACATATTCTCAAGCTTCCTTTTACTTAACATGACTACATTGTACATTATGTCACATGTTAATTACTTACGTCACATGATGCCTTACTTATTATCTTTTCTATTCTCGGGATAAGTGCATTGGTAGTGTACGAGTCTCGATTCACATCTACATATTGCTTTCCCTAACAATTGCTATGTTAGCTATTGCTGGTTTTAGTCCATAGTTTGGCTTCCTTTGTGGTACTTGTTATTTGGGGTCTGACCCCACTGGTTTTGTTTGGCCAGATCTGATAGAGGAGCCCAAGGGATCTTTCGCACCATCTACTCGACGGTGACCATCCGAAGCACCAGAGTACCCGAACGGGTTTCTTGTCATTCTCCTACTTAATATGTACATTATTCTTTTATGGCATTTAGCCTCCAAGCACATGTTTAGCTCGTGTTTTGGTTCTTGATATTTAGTCTATGGGCCAAAACATGATGTGCATATTCTAGACTATAGCTAGAGCGTATCATGTATGACAATTACCCTTGCTAGTTCTCTATTTTGGTATGACTAGCTTCATGATCATCCATGTATAAATGGTTTGGGACGCTTTACCATTGTATGTCTGATGATCATACATCTTGTACTTTATATAATTGCCTGTGATTGAGATACCTAGGAATGCTTGACCTAGGATCGACTGTTGGCTTGTAGAAGTAACCCCCATGTCTTGACAACTTATACGTGACTTCAGAGTACTGGCGTACTTTGGTATTACGTAGCTGGCCTTGTCCGTCCCTACTTGCCAGTATTATGGTTCTGGGGCGTGACATAGGTTTTTGTGGTGGCCCACGCAGGTCTGATTTATCAGATATGTGGGGGTTACTAATGTTTAGTTATCCAATCAAAATTATCCTTTATTGATATCCTTCGTATTATTTTCTATCTCTGATCCTTTGACCTGATATCTGCCTTGATCCTTGATCTCTCATGTTCCTTCGATTTGATCATTGTGTCCTTTAACTTTCAGGGACGCTGTTCCTAATCCTTCCGATTACCTTGTTCGGGTTCTGCCAATGGCAGGTCAGCAATCTTCTGTTAGGCCAGTTGTGGAGGATCAGTCTCAGCATTCATGTACAGAGTCAAGAGTTGACTCGAAGGCGGAGATGTCAGTCCATCCCGATCATCCTACTGTACCCGTACAGTCAGCAGTCCGAGCAGAGGTAGTTCCAGATCAGCCCGATGTACCTGCACTCATAGGGATTATCAAGGAAACGATGGAGTCACAACAACGGCGAGATCTTGTTCTCCAGCAGAGTATCTAGATGTTGATAGACCGAAGTGAGCAAGGAATACCCGACGAATTTCAAGCCAAGGACTTGCATCTAGAGGAAGTACAGATTGGGGCCAAACAGTACCAGTCATCCAGCAAGTCAGCATATCGAGCCCGACCTACCGTGGAGGCAGTACGAGAGCAAGAGCATGTAGCCAGGAGGACCGAATCTAGAACTGATGGTCGTAAGAAGTACCATTCACCCATATCAGCCTTTTTACCCAAACGTCCCTCACTAGTACCAGCAGACCCACGTCTATACCAGCACCAGGAGTTACCAGTCGTATGTTCCTTCTATGGAAGGGAAGGACACACTCATCTTACTTGTTGGAGGGCTAACTTTCTATGTTTATCGTGCGGTTCACCTGACCACATGATAGGAATTTGTCCCCGAAGATATCAAGGTGGATCATCATCCTTCCAGCCTTTCAACCAGCAGGCACCAGCGTCGGTTCAGCAGCAGCAAGCTCAGAGGCAGAGAAACCAGCAGCAGTTTCGGACAGAACAAGCCTGTACCTATTGTGAAAATTTAGGGCATTCTAGATCAATTTGTCGGACGATCAATAGGCGATGCTTCCGCTACGGAGCAGATGACCATTCAATTAGCACTTGCCCATATCCGACATCTCGAGGACGACCATCTACACAAGATATACCACCGCCATCCTTTCAATCACCCCCGGCATCACCTCCCGTAGTGGATGAGCAGCTAGGGCCAATACTAGATGTTCAACCACTAACACAGTACCCACCGCCATCGCGAGCTCATAAGATCAGGCATCTCAGAGTACAGTTGAATGCACAGTACCAGGAGCAGCTCTAGTATCTGCATGAGGGTAATACCTTGGGAGTCTCAGGTACCATCTTCATGGTCTTTTTTCATATATGACCTTTGGATTTGTATTTCAGTAGCAGGCTAGGTAGTGGCAGTATATCTTGGGTTCTGGTCAGCCACTTTGTATTCTATCTATATATAGAGCACAATGGTTGGTTTGACTTATTTGGTGAGTGAAGGCGGGTTTCTCGTCCCACTCTTCTGTCTTTGTACCTTGAGATAGCTGATAAATATCAGGTGTCTCGACTACGATGATACATCCTGGGTAGTGTCATGTCTTAGACTAAGTCATTGGTACAGACTTACTTTAAGACTTGACCTTTATCCATTTTTTGAGTCAGCGTAGGCCAGCGAGGATGTTGGTCCATACTCAACTGACTCAGGAGGCATATTTATTCATATTCCTCCAGCCCTTCTTTATTGTGGTTGTGTTATTGCTTACGCATTTATTCATATTACTGTTGCCTTCATTTACTGATATGCCATGCCTTCTTTGATTGAGATAGTTGTATTTTCTTGAGCTTTTGTTCTGGTTATCATGCTCGACTAGCTTTAGGAAATTCCAAGGACGGAATTTTTCTAAGGATGGGAGAGTTGTGAGACTCGTCTCACTGTATCAGTATTTATATACGGATACGTATTTTTGTACTGTGTTTTGTATTTTCTTGATTTTTGAAACATTTTAAATTTTTTCCAACTTATAGATTTTCTCCTTGATCGGCATATCGCTAGTCTACCATTGCATGCCGACGGCATGCCTGTCACTCTCGTTTTATGTTATACGTATTTTCAGTGTATGTATACGGAATTAGGGCATTTGTCAGGTGACCCGTGTTTTGGCTTGTCTTTCTTAGCCTTGCTTTGGTTTAATTTTGACTTGGTTTAGTTGGTTTGAGATGAGATGGTTTTGTATAAAACCCAAACTTCTCTCTCTCACTCCTCCACTTTTTATTTCTCATCATCTTCTTCCTTTTCATTTTCTCCTCCAACCTAAGGCAAGTACATCTTGCCAAATGTTGGACAAATGTTATTTTGCTTGTTCTAAACTCTTCCTTACATGATTATAAGCCTTTTTAGTACTTAACATTTTTGATTTTGGAGGATAATTTCTCATAGATCTAAGTTTATTTTGCTTGTTCTAAACTCTTCCTTACATAGAGAATTTGATTTTACTCAAAATGGACCTTTGAAAACCCAAATTTGGATTTGTTTTGAGTGATTTATGAACTTGGGAAGTTCATGGGTTCCATGAACTCATGTTCTCGGATTGGAGAAGATAAGCAGTACTGGGCGCATAGGCATCAATATGCGCCCAAGCCACACTTCTTCCTGCTTAGGGTGCATAGCTCTTATTATGTGCCCAAGGCCTTCCCTGCTTAGGCGCATAGGCTCTGGCATGAGTCTAAGGCCGAAAGCTCCCCTGCTTGGGCGCATAGTCCTTTTTATGCGCCTACTGAGTCTTGGAAGATAGTTTCCTTGCTTTCTTTCGAAGTCCACCTTGTCCCTAGTATGTGGGTGCATGCTTTCCTTAGGCGCATGCCCTTAGCCGCATAGTACTGGGCGCATGCTCTTCTGGGCGCATGCTAACCTGGGCGCATACAGCTCTAGGTGCATGACTTTGTAGGCGTATGCCATCCCTTGTGTGCATACCATCTCTTGGGCGCATGCTCTCGTGGGCGCATGCTGCCCCTGGGCGCATGCTTCCCTAGGCGCATGTTGTCCCCGGGCGCATCTGTCCATGGCACCCTTTTTTAACCCCTTGTTCCGTTTCTTGTCAGGGTAATTCTTGTCACTTTTATCCATGCTCGTTCCCATGGCCCTTAGTGTAAGGTTATAGATCTTAGTCTTGGCTTCAAGAATCTTCTTGTTTCACTTCAATTGGAGTTCATATGCGATCGATGAATTCAATCATAGTTTTGACCTTTTGGCATGTTTTTTGTACTTGACATTTTGAGGTTTTCTTCGACTGAAATAAATTTCCTTAACAAGATTAGATGATTTTGTATAGTTAGAGAAAAATTTTACCCCCTTATATTCTTAATACTAGCACAGATTTAATTGTTGCTTGATGCCAAGTAGTTACTTTTATTTATTCCTTCTCCCATGCCATGATATGTCTTTTATCTAACTCTTTCTACATGCGATCCTTATTGTCATGTTTGCTTATTCTTAGATAGTGGCCTATCGGGGTGCACTCATGATTTATGTCTTTTCTTTGCTTAATCTAGATAGTGGCCCGTCGAGGTGCACTCATAATTTATGTCTTTTCTTTGCTTAATCTAGATAGTGGCCGATCGTGGCGCACTCATGTTACATGTCTTTGTTTGTTTACTAGATAGCGGCCTATTGCGGCGCACTCATGTTACATGTCTTTCTTTGCTTACATAATAGTGATCCGTCGTGGTGCACTCTTGAACATGTCTTTCCTTGCTTACATGATAGTGGCCCGTAGAGGCGCACTCTTGACAAGTACTCTTTACATGAAAACTAAACCTAAGCATGACATGCTTAATCAAGATGCTGTTGCGATGGCTATTTTTCCTTGCTAATGTAACTCTTTTAGACACCATGGTTAAATTCTTTGCGTATGCGTGCACAAGCTACATGTCTCGTCTTGCATCATGTCTAGAACATGGATTCTTGATTACCACGGTCAGGGATTCATATTGAATCTGACTAGGATAACGACTAGATTGATTAAGTAGCTCATAAAGAGATTTCCCATTCACATGCAATCCCGTTATCGGGGCGCTTTAATTGGACTTGTAGCCTGCCGACGAGTAGGGCGCATTTCCAGCACATTGTCATGTGTTGCACCCCTAAGTCACCTAAAACAACTCTCTCACCCTGCGGAAGGATAACTCGGATAGTCTGCAGGGTTTGTGACTGCTGGAACATCTCATTACATCTTGTAGTAATTAGGCTTGTTATAATCCTAGTTAGTTAAAGTATCAAGCCGTACTCATTGCTTGGTCGTGATTGATGGATGGAGTCAGTCTAGTCTAGTTTTGTCTAGGCAGTGTCCATATGTTTATTTCAGTACATTATTGTTTATGCCTTACTTTGTCGATGAATGATCGGAGGCTAAGTTCTGTTCATGAGAAGGGTTACAACCCCAGTCCTTGTTTGGTTTACGGGTTGTAACTTGGCTTCCGGAATAGCTCCCAAGTCATCTTATCATTCGTCGTCCTATTCAGTACTCACATGTTCTTGTCAATCTCCTACTTGATATGTACATTATTCTTTTGTGGCGTTTAGCCTCCGAGCACATGTTTAGCTCGTGTTTTGGTTCTTGATATTTAGCCTACGGGCCAAAACATAATGTGCATATTCTTGACTATAGTTAGAGCTTATCATGTATGACTATTACTCTTGTTAGTTCTCTATTTTGGTATGACTAGCTTCATGATCATCCATTTATAAATGGTTTGGGATGCTTTACTATTGTATGTCTGATGATCATACTTCTTGTACTTTGTATAATTGCCTGTGATTGAGATACCTAGGAATGCTTGACCTAGGATGGACTGTTGGCTTGTAGAAGTAACCCCCATGTCTTGACAGCTTATACATGATTTCAGAGTACTGGCGTACTTTGGTATTACGTAGCTGGGCTTGTCCGTCCCCACTTGCCAGTATTTTGGTTCTGGGGCGTGACACACGTCAACTGTAACTTAATCGAGGCAAGTACACTATTATTTTATGTTTTTAGTACATTATAAAACTACCTTTTATTATATTTTTATTTATTATCTAGTTGAGACATGATTGTGACACGATATGAATTGTTGTACCATGTTGTTATTATTGTTATTGTTTAGTAAGTCGGGAGGGGAAATGCTATGTAGGTATGTGAACAAACCATATTGAGTGTTAATGTGGATAGCTAAGTCATACAACTCACGTATGGGTTAGCCGTACTGTATAAATGTGGATAGCCATCTATATGATGTGTCATATTAGTCCAGTCGTTCACATATAGAAAGGTATGTCATATACACCGTCTGTTAGTCTTACATGTTCATATTCATTGTCTAGTTGCCTGGTTATACATGTTCTTGCCAGTAGTTCTTGTACATGTTTACTGTTTCCAGTTTATATACATGTTTCCCTTATTGTCATATTTTACTGCATCTCTATCCATCTAGTTTTATGTTATACTGAGTTACATTATTGCAATAGGGTTGTACTTTGCTCCTTTTCTGACTGGATATGTTGCAGGTGACTTGCTACACCATAGATCTTTTTGGGGAGTTAGAGATATCTTGGAGGCTAGATATAGATTCTAATTATATTAAAAAGTTCTTGAATTTAATATTAGCAGGTTTAATCTCGATTATCATTTTGATGTATTATTGGATTTGTAAATAAAATAGTTATCATGAAATAGCAAATAGATGAAATTAAGATAAATATTATTTGTTTGGATTTGATATTATTATTGAGGTCTAGACAACATACTACCGCCGATGTTGCGACATGGACTGGACTTGGCTATGTATTCCTATCCTGAAAAGTGGGTGCAGGTCGTGACATGTATCTTCGTGTCATTATTACTTATTCATAAACCATGTTGTCGTTGTTCTTGATTCACCATGCCTAATTACTTTTGCACGAGCGATAGACCTTCTCTAGTTACTTGTTTACGTTCACCTTTTATTATACTGTTCACTATGTTTGTATTATGATTACATATTTATTATGTTACTTGTATTGTTGTATATAGTGACCACATTTTCTTATGAGTTGCGGATGGGGGAATATTATGACTATGCATGTGGTCTACCTTACCTGTACAAATCATATCCTGCATAACCTGAATAATATCAGCCGTGCACCACACGGACGATTGACGTACATCTCAAACTGTCTACATGCAAAAATTTAGTATTCAAAAACACACAATACACGTGATTTTTTATTGCTATATCGTTTATTTGATCATCTTCCATCGAGTTTACTTTCATATTGTCATCATGTTATAATTATACCCTTCTTATCATATTATGTCATGCATATAGTTCATCTTTCCTTATTATTGTTCCTTTATGCTTGTATATTACATTGTGTAGCTTAGTGTGTAACGCCCTAGTCCCAAAATATGTAGGACTAGGGATGTAGACATGCCAGTCGTATAATAAATACACATAAGCTGTAAAATGTAGTAGAAACCATGACAACTAATCTCATCCACAATATGAAAGAATAAAAGATATTATAATCAATATAAATTTCCATTTGTACAAGTTTGTTGGGCGGAGACAAATCCACTACCAACTATTTTAAAAGAGAGGAAATACATGAATAATGAAAGAGTTTGATAAGCGAAGCAAAGGACGATCCAAGGGCAATCATCTTCGAAGGAGTAGTGAAGATCACGGCCTTGGCTAGGATACCTGCGGAGAGTAAAAAAAGTACACACCTGGAGAGATCACCAGGTTCTCAAAGGGACGTAACAAGATACATAATATCATGCCATAATACTGAATATAAACTCCTCAATAAATAAGTCAATTGGAATATAACATGGTCCAATACACACCATTGAATTAGCGTACCATCCCCGCAACCAAACAAGGACAGGAGATGGCACACTAACCCACGATGTAGTATATTTCCAAGTCATGAATCCAATATAGTATCTGGACCCCAACAAGGTTCAGTACCTTTACATCGGAGTAGTGAGCTACACCTACAACCAAACAAGGACAAGATGTGACAAAATAGTCCGCGACAAGTTATTATTTCAAGCCGCAATCAGATATAAGTACTCAAACCAAAAGTACCCATACCTAACGGATAGGGTAGCCTAACAGTTCTAGTGAATGCAGTTTAAGAACATCCCTCCAACACATGTGCTCTCTGGCTAAAAATGAGATCGGCATAGTCCCCACTTGGGGCACCAGGGGTCTCAAGCATAGCTATTCCTCGAACGTGCAATCAATAAAATAAAGGGGTCGTCAACCCACATCTCCAGCGAAGCGTACGGTCACAAGGGAAATGTGCATAGTAGCCCATACGCTAAGGATATGTTCTCCCCACCCAATGCCTATATGTTGCCTTGACAACACCGGACCTCTATAACTGCTAAGTCAAACTATCATGCAATACTATTAGCGGTTATTCCTATCGCACGGCTTATATGTACTAGTGGCCAGCCAGTCACGCATGTCCGAGTTCTATATGTGACTCGCGACTTCGTAGTACAACGTGTCAAGGCTAATGAATGCAACACAAACAAGGGTGGTCCCCTAAAACTAAGGTTAATATGCATAAAATAATAAGTACGGAAAATAAACTACACAGTGTAATCTATCTAATTACGACAATGTAGCACAGTTTGTTTTGCAGAAAAAAAGAATAAATAAATGCATGAATATGAGATAAAGTAAAATAGACAGCAAATGACAAGGTATATTGCCTGAGGGTGGTGCGAGAAGTAGCAAAATCCAACAGTCAGAATATCATCAATGAAGTCAAAATCCACAAACGTCCTCGAATGCTGAAATAAACACTACGTACATTTCCAAAATAAGGAAAATAGCAAGGGTAGACGACCCATAAGTCCAATTCTGGATACAGGGGCAAAATCATAATTTCGGGTCAAAACAATATCCATCGTAGGACCGATTTTGCACCGAAAAGTGTGCCAGTACCTATGGTTTCTTAAGTCGTCAATCTATACGTCTACGAGTCTGATTTGATGAGACGATCTCAACCGTATGTCCAAAGTTGGATTCCGGTGGGCCGTGCACAATTTCGTCCGTTGGATCGGGTCGCGGGCCTGCCAAAAAGGTATTTCGGTCGACCTTCTCAGATTCATACCAAACATGGCATACAGGACCAAAATAATGACACGGTCATGTTAGCGCAAGTTTCGTCTCAAGATGATGAACGTGCACAAAGTTATGGTAAAGTTTGCAAAGGGCCGATACGGGGGTATCTCGACCGATACGCCTCGATTTCGTCGCGCACGTACAACGAAATTGAGTTCCGTCGAATCGCACACATCGACAACATCCATACGCATCTTTCGATACTCATGGGTTGCAACCACATCGCCCGGTTTGTCGGGACGCACGCCGTATTGGTAAAATTTATTGAAATTCACTGCTTGAAAACTAAAATTTTCCTAAACTTTGAAAGTGAATAAATCACGATCTAATCATTGAAAATTAAAACTACTAGTTGGGATTCCATCTCGTATATGTTGTCAATAAGTCTGTTAAATCATATTTTCGAAATTGTAGAAGAATCGACAAGGTTTCGGCCTCCAAATAAGGGTTTGGGACTGGTCCTACTGCTCTGTTTTGGGACAGGTTTTGTCGACTTTTGCGTCGATTTTCCCAACTGGTCATTGGACTATATCACAATCTAGTTGTTGGGATCTCGAGAGGGTTATATCGGCTTTCAATAGGATTAACTAGATCGAAATTTACTCGAGTAACCATAACGTAATTGGTGTTCCGATAGCGTACCTTGGATTTCGGTTTCAGAACAGAGGAGCTCTATTCCTCTTCGATTTTCGACGACTATTAGCGATGAATGTGGCGGTGCAGGGTCGTAGATGGCGGGACTAGATCGCCTGAGGTCCGTGATGGTTAGGAGCGTGGGTTAGAGGAAGAGGGGCTAGTTTCTGAGAAGTTTTTCTTTGGTGTTTTTTCGAGTACCACAACATATATGCCGAGATATAGAATACTCGATTTTTAATCAAATTCAATATGGATTTGAATCTCCTTCGATTCAATCCAGTCGAGTTAGGTACTAGGATTGATAAGGAGAGATTTGATCTGATCAATTGTGTTTGAAAATGTGGGGATTTCGTATAGATTGAAGAAATTTGGATGATAAAAATCAACTAAAATAATAGTCGGGTTTCCCATGTCATGTGATCGGTTCTGAGGGATGAACAGTACATAAGCACTGTTCACTTGGGGTCCTTTCTTTTATTTTTTTCTCATATAAAACCATATATATATATATATATATATATATATATATATATATATATATATATATATATATATATATATATATATATATATATATATGGGTTATTTTGTATAAGGGTACCAAGTTTTTGATATAATTAGAATTTGGGTACTGAATTTGTCCGTTTTAGAGTTTGGGTACTCGAATTTTTTTAGTGACACATTTTAGTGACAAAAGTAGACTTTTAGTGACGAAATAAGACTTTTAACGAAGAATGTTCATCACTAAAATGTGTCACTAAAAAGTTACAGTACCCAAAGTCTAAAACGGACAAACCCAGTACCCAAAGTCTAATTATATCAAAAACTTGGTACCCTTATACAAAATAACCCTATATATATTCTAATACACTCAAAAAACCAAGTATTTTTATAAAGATTTCTAAATTCCCAACTCCCAAAATGTAAATTTTTTATATATGAATATTATATTACTTACAATTATTAAAAACAGGATTTGCGCATAAAGGAAATTAGTACGTCTATATATATATATATATATATATATATATATATATATATATATTAATAATATATATATATTCATCAATATAATCATGTAGATAAACCTTATTCATGATATACTCAAAAACATTTTAAAGATGGAAATACAACAAAAAAATATTTACAACCAAATTTTCAAAAATAGGTTTATATTTATTTAGTATAGATAGCCATATTTAAATCATTTACATTAGTATTAATAATGATAATGATGATAAAATGATAATAGTAATAATAACTCCTATAAGAAACAGTAGGGTGTCATAAATCTGGAAAGAATATATTTAGTACTAGTATTACTTTTGCAACAAATATTAATATTTTAAAATCCTAAAATATAATAAATAATATAAAAATGGTAACAGATAGCCATGATATGATTTAACAAATTTAAACAACTAAATATTTAAATAGGATAGTCAAGGCACTTGACTGCACTAGCAGTGCCATATTATCTAGTCAGTGTGTATAACAAAATTTAAGCATGACTAAGACTATATTTATAGATAATTACCAAAATAATTCAAAACTATTTTTTAGAAAATTTAAAACAACAAAAAAATCCTCAAAATTTTTGGGATTTACATCATACCCAACTTATAAAAATTTCGTACTCGAAATTAAAAATAGTCTTAATAACAAAGAATAACAATATTAAAATAGGAAGGGGAGAGTAAGTACGCCAAATCATAATCGATAAAAGATGGAGGTGGCAGTTATAGAGGAATCCAAATTGACATTATATTCTACAAGATAGGGTACTAGTCTT